>JACXGI010009175.1:0-31236 GCA_016801175.1 Esox masquinongy
TTTGAATGGAATTACTGAAATAAATCAACTTTTTGATGATATTCTAATTATATGACCAGCACCTGTAGAGCTAGGCTGGGAGGAAAGGGGACAGTCACAGTCATGGGTTGTGAAAAGTAGGCTCAAAAAGACAGGGTTTGGAGACACATGAGAGTAATAATGATACTGCCATTGCCTGATGTAATGGCTACAGGAATTTATTTTGTTATCTAATGGCTACAGGCAAATTTTGCTGTAGTGTCATTTTGAAATACAACCCTGTTTCCAAAAAAGTTGGGATGCAGTGTAAAATGTAAAGAAAATCCGATCATTTATACCCTGTATTCAATAGAAAATAGTACCAAGACAACACATCAAATGTTGAAACTGAGAAATGTTATTGTTTCTTGGAAAATACAAGCTCACCTTGAATTTGATGCCAGCAACACGTTTAAGAAAAGCAGGGACAGAGGCACCAAAAGACTGGAAACGTTGGGTAATGCTAAAAGACTAAACCTGCTCATTAATTAGGTCTATGGGCTACAGGTCAGTAACATGATTAGGTATTAAGAGATAATTCCAGTGAGGATGGGTCTGTCAGAAGTGAGGATGGGGAGGGGTTCACCACTCTGTGAAAGACTGCGTGGGCAAATATGGCCACAATTCCAGAAGAACGTTTCACAATGGCAAATTGCGAAGAGTTTGGAGATCTCATCTACTGTACACAATATCATTAAAAGATTCAGAGAATCTGGAGTAATCTCTGTACGCAAGAGACGATGGTAAAAGCCAATATTGGATGGCCGCAATCTTCGCACCCTCTTTGGACCCTTATAAACAGACTCGATTCTGTAGTTAAAATCACTGCATGGGCTCAGGAACACTTCTGAAAACCATTGTCTGTGAAGTGTGAACACATTTGGTCGCTGCATCCACAAATGCAAGCTAAAGCTCTACCATGCAAAGAAGTAACCATACATAGACAACATCCAGAAACACCAGCACCTTCTCTGAGCCCAAGCTTATTTTAGATGGACTGAGGTGAAGTGGAGAACTGTCCTGTGGTCTGACGAATCAAAATTTGAGTCATAGACTCTGGAATCATAGATGCTGCGTCCTCCAGACTAGAGAAGAGAGGGACCAACCGGCATCTTATCAGCGCACAGTTCAAAAGCCAGCATCTGTGAAGGTATGGGGGAGCATTAGTGAACATGGCATGGGTGACTTGCTCTTCTGTGAAGGCACCATTAATGTTGAACAATATGTACAGGTTTTGGAGCAACTTATGCTGCCATCCAGACAATGTCTTTTTCAGGGAAGGCCTTGCTTATTTCAGCAGGACAATGCCAAACCACATTCTGCATGTATTACAACAGCGTGGATTTGTACTAAGAGTCTGGGTGCTAAACTGGCCTGCCTGCAGTTCAGACCTGTCCCCTATTGACAGCTTTTGGTTCATTATGCAATGCCAAATACAGCAAAGGAGACCCAGAACTGTTGAACAGCTGCAATCCTATATCAAGCAAGAATGGGAATACATTCCACTTTCAAAACTACAGCAATTGGTCTCCTCAGTTCCCAAACGCTTAGAGAGTGTGGTTAAAAGAAGAGGTGATGCAACACAATGGTAAAAGTGCCCCTCCCCCAACTTTTTTGACACGTGTTGCTGGCATCAAATTCAAAATGGTCATGTATTTTTCCAAAAACAGTACAATTTCTCAGTTTCAACATTTGAAATGTTGTCTTTGTACTATTTTCAATTAAATATAGTGATACATTATTTGCACGCCATTGCATTCTGTTTTTATTTGCATTTTACCCAGCTTCCCAACTTTTTTGGAAAGTTTTTTTGTATGTTCTTTTGTTACAGTAGCTTTAACGGTATCACTATATTGCAGTGCAGCTGTGAAATTATTTTGGGCCTTGTTTTCGTCAACAACCTCAGACAAGGCTTGTGTTCCATCCCCTTGGCTTCCTGATGATTACCATGTTAAACAAATAGATGTGACTGATGTCTTTCACGAGCTTCAGCTTTTCTCACGACCTCCTGTGTTTGTGAGAAATTCTACCAGCCTTCACGTGTAACTTTATCACTGGGTTTCAGAAGAAGGTTGTGTTTGGTAGCAAATGGCACTGCTATTAATAAACAGGGTTGTGGTTAGTATAGATAGATTTGAGTTTATTCTAGGACTTAATGGATCATTCTGTAATGTACCATACTGGGCAATGGCATAGCTATCAGAGGTGCAGGTGGTACACCAGGGCCCGCGGTGGTTGGGGGGCCCGGGCTTGGCCTCTGTTACAGATATTGTTTGCATCTGTATTTTATGTTGTGATGTTCTATGTGGTTATCTTAGTCAGACGTCAGCTGTGAGGTTAATCTACACCAGGAATGGCTTCACGCGCGGATATACCACATCATTTTTCATGTCTGGGGGTTCGGTCACCACGCTACACCAGTGGTACTGGGCTTTGAAATTTCATTCTCTTACAAAAGTTGTACGGCTGCATTTTTTTGTCAAGGTAAGTTATTCATTTTTGTAGACTTTTTGGAGAAGTATGTTTTTTTAACTGAACACTACAGTAAGAATGGAAATATGCTTTACACTCAAGCCCACTATTTTCACTATGCCACAACATTGTGTGTTCAGGGAAGGAGAATTCAGGGAAGGAGTACAGAGAGTTCTAGCAGTCAAATCACATTCAAGAGTTTCACATCTCCCATTTTCTCTTGTTGTTTTCCTTCTGGTAATCTGAGTTTTAGCCAAACCTACACAAATAAAGTATATTGCAGATTGTAGTTATAGTGTGAATTCTTTTTGTGAATAACTTCACCCCATGTAATGAAGTGTCATGCATTGCTCGTAAAGTGGAGGCACTTTTTCCATATCCCAACCTTTCTAGCATGTGGCCCAAATCCAGAGACCGCTATTTGTTTTCACACATCATGTATGTTAAATTGATTGTGAAGAACAAAGGCCCTTTATAGATGATTTGAACATGTGTGTGAAAATTATAACATTGGTACCGTGACTTGAATAGGATTTGTTATTTAAATGTCACAATCATGGTACTAATTTATTTTTCCACATCATGTGAAGGACGTTTGTGACAGTCCTAAAGAATTGGCCTTCATATGAGATTTACCATAAAGTTCAGATACTACGCGGATGTGTGTTGAACTGTTTTTTAAGGAAATCCTGTGTCATTGACATGCCACTGGTGTGAAAACCAAACTCCTACTGTGCCTCATCAAGCCATACTATCCCCTGTGTGACATCCTGGTTGCTTTAACATCATGATATTTGCAGTATTCACAAAAAAAAGCATAGTCCTCTTGCTGATTCTCTTGTATTATTCCAATTCTCTTGTATGTTGCCTAATCATCTGTGTGCAGAAGTTATCGCCACCACATCCTTTTCAATGGACTGATATCTGAAATGAGAGCACGCACTATTCTATGAGTTGTCAAAATGAATTTCCATACTTTTCCGTGAACTCCTCAACTTTATGCTTTCGGTATTGGTGTGTCTTGGTTTCACAGTGCCATACCCTTAAATCAGGGTTCCCCAATAAGGAAACAAGTGAAAGGTTTCCTGATCAGGAATTCTGTATCACCTATGTTCAGAGAACAATGTTACCATTCCTACCTTGTGTATGAGATAATACAACCTTCAGTTTGTCTAGATTCCTTGGCTAATGTGCCAGCTGGCCTAAGTTCTTAGATGTTCTGCTGTCTTGACAGGCACATGGCTACTAAACAACCCTTACAGTAGACTTCTTCATGGAAGGTTTCAAATGTATTTGATAAAGGAGGTATCTGCTTTGTGTGTTAAGGCTTGGACCATTTAGCATGACAGTGATGCAAATTCTGTTGCTTTACTAGTCTGGTTTGATATTTCTAGGTGAATCCTCTTTTAGAGGCCTTTGGCAATGCTCAGACTGTGATGAATGACAACAGCAGTCGCTTTGGGAAGTACATCCAGCTACGCTTTCACAACTCATCAGGTGGGTGTCTGTTGCGTAATTTCATGAACTTGAAAGTATTTCCTGATGGTAACATTAATGGAACAGGTAATAAACAGCATGACGAGTGAGCTATTTCTGTGTCTTGACACCAAACCTGTCTGTCTGTCTGGTGCTGTGCTCTCACAGTAAAAGGAGCCAAGATCAATGAGTACCTCCTGGAGAAGTCTCGGGTGGTTCATCAGGATGAGGGCGAGAGGAACTTTCATATCTTCTATTGCATGCTGGCTGGCATCTCCCCAGACGACAAAGAAATGTATGGACTCCTTGACCCCACGCAGTACAGGTGGGTCCCACTGATGTCATCAATCTGCAGCCTTTCCTGAACGTCAGTCTAGGTTATCAGTTCCAGGAGACCAAGCCATATCAAGATGTCATAAACTAGGTCATGCACCATGATGTCATATCACTGTGATGTTCTGAGCAGGGTGTAATATCTTCCTATAGCCTAATGTAATACGTATACTATCATAATATTATACAATACAGTACACTGTATTTTCCTCTGGTCATTCATCACACCATTGTGGCCCATACCTCAGTCGATTGTTCTCTAGACACACCTGATCCCAATTTCAAACAACAACTAGGTGTGTCCAAGTTATTCCTTACTTTTCCTGACACAAGTCAAGGTATTTCTTTTGAAATCCTGGAAACAAAGCCTGGTTCTCATCCTTGTTTAATACGAAGTAGCCTATATCGTTTTCAGGTGCTGTATTTTGTGCTACAGTATGCACCTTGTTTTTCATTTTTTTCTTAACACCGAACACGGTGTGGTAATGCAGTGAAACAGCAGTATTAAAGATACAGTGCAGTGATGTCGACACTCAGAATTAGTGTGTTTCCCTCAGATAGGCATGTGTTGACCAGCATGCCTCCATGTAGCCGTGTGAGTTATCTGAGCCTACTGTACCCATCAGATCTGTGTTTCTGTGGCCATGTATCTGTTAGGTATCTGAATGGGCGCTATGGCTCTGAGGACACGGTGAGGACATGGGGGGAGAAGTACAGAGACCTGTGTAATGCCATGGACATGGTGGGATTTGAGGAACAGGTAAAACATCCCACTGGAAAACCCTCTCATCCATCGCTCTTGCGGTACAGTATGTCAGCCCTTAAAGCTACATTTTCACTATATTTTACAATGGATGAAGTATTCTCTTAATGTTGATATGTTAGTATCTGGAATTAAACATTGATTCAAATAGAACTCTCTCCCTTTGATTAACACCACACAGTACTTTGAAGGTGAAGTTTGGCTGAAATACAGTTGTGCTCATAAGTTTGCATACCCTGGCAGAAATTGTGAAATTTTGGCATTGGTTTTGAAAATGACTAATCACGCAAAAAGACACACAAGGTGACACACACAGGTGATAATGGCAATTAATGGTGAATTTCCCACAACTGTGGCTTTTTAAATTGCTATTCATGTCTGTGCATAAATAGTCAATGAGTTTGTTAGCTCTCATGTGGATGCACTGAGCAGGTTAGATACTGAGCCATGGGGAGCAGAAAAGAACTGTCAAAAGACCTGGGTAACAAGGTAATGGAACTTTATAAAGATGGAAAAGGATATAAAAAGATATCCAAAGCCTTGCAAATGCCAGTCAGTACTGTAGAATCACTTATTAAGAAGTGGAAAATTCGGGGATCTCTTGATACCAAGCCATGGTCAGGTAGACCAAGAAAGATTTCAGTCAAAACTGCCAGAAGAATTGTTTGGGGTACAAAGAAAAACCCACAGGTAACCTCAGGAG
The DNA here is from genome assembly GCA_016801175.1 of Esox masquinongy. Classification (NCBI taxonomy): domain Eukaryota; kingdom Metazoa; phylum Chordata; class Actinopteri; order Esociformes; family Esocidae; genus Esox; species Esox masquinongy. The sequence continues at coordinate 5,766 of JACXGI010009175.1, forward strand.
AAATACAGTCTGCTCTGGAAAAAGACGGTGTGGTTGTTTCAAGGAGCACAATACGATGATACTTGAACAAAAATGAGATGCATGGTCAAGTTGCCAGAAAGAAGCCTTTACTGCGCCAAAGCCACAAAAAATCCTGGTTACAATATGCCCGACAACACCTTGATTTGGAGTGACGAGACCAAAATAGAGCTTTATGGTCACAACCATGTTTGGAGAGGGGTCAACAAGGCGCTATGTTTGGAGAGTGGTCAACAAGGCCTATAGTGAACAGAATACCATCCCCACTGTGAAGCATGGTGGCGGCTCACTGATGTTTTGGGGGTGTGAGCTCTAAAGGCACAGGGAATCTTGTGAAAATTGATGGCAAGATGAATGCTGCATGTTATCAGAATATACTGGCAGACAATTTGCATTCTTCTGCACAAAAGCTGCACATGGGATGCTCTTGGACTTTCCAGCACGGCAATGACCCTAAGCACAAGGCCAAGTTGACCCTCCAGTGATCACAGCAGAAAAAGGTGAAGGTTCTGGAGTGGACATCAGTCTCATGACCTTAATGTCATCGAGCCACTCCGGGGAGATCTCAAACGTGCGGTTCATGCAAGACGACCAAAGACTTTGCATGACCTGGAGGCATTTTGCCAAGACGAATGGGCAGCTATACCACCTGCAAGAATTCGGGGCCTCACAGACAACTATTAAAAAAGACTGCACACTGTCACTGATGCTAAAGGGGGCAATACACAGTAGAAGAACTAAGGGTATGCTGACTTTTGAACAGGGGTCAGTTCATTTCTTTTCTTTGTTGCCATGTTTTATGATTGTGTCATTCTGACCTACAGTTGAATGTGAATCCCATAAGAAATAAAAGACGTGTTTTGCCTGCTCACTCATGTTTCCTTTACAAATGGTACATATATTACCAATTCACCAAGGGTATGCAAACTTTTGAGCACAACTGTAGTTTTTATGTCAACTGAGTACAACCCATCTTTGGCAGCAATTACAACTGAAAATCAGTCAGCATTGCACATCTTGTTACTGACGCTTTTGCTCATACTTCTTAGGAAAATTGCTCAAGTTCTTTTTAAGTTGCACGAGCGCCGTATCAGCAACTTTCAGGTCTTGCAACAGTTTTTCAATTGAATCAAAGTCTAGTTCTTGACTGGGCCATTCTAAGACTCTGTTTCTTGTTTTTAAATTAATCCAGTATTGCCTTGACTGTGTGTTTTGTAATATTGTCTTTAAACTCGGCACCAGTGTTGTCTTTTAACCTCAGCACCAGTTTAACCTCAGCACCAGTCAAGATTTCTTGGGTTTCCTCAAAGATTTTCCTATATTTGTCCTACATTGAACTTGCCCTGACAAGTTTCCCAGTCCCTGCCAGTGAAATGACTCCCCATAACATTATCCTGCCACCACCATGCTTTATCATGGGGATCAGAGTTTGGGAGTGATGGATTACCAAAAAACAGTAACTGTTACATTACCAATTAAAGTATTGTAATCGGATTACAGATACTTTTGAAAAAAAATGATTCCTCTTGGAATAATACAGTTGAAAAAGAATAGGTGTGTGAAATAATTATGACACGCTGCATGTTTGATATTTTATTTAATGTTTTTAAAAACATTTTTATTTTAACCCAAATAACAGTTTGGGTGTGTGTTCAGGTGTGTGTTCATTCATGCGAGCAAATGTGGGCGCTCAAAACCAGATTAGTGACCCTTGAAGTTTAATTTTCTCTGGTTTTGGTTGGTTGGATGGCTGGTAAAAGCAGAGTATATCTATGATGATGTTAGGCAACCCATATAAAATGTGATTTAGTTACCTACTATTGACGCATCTTTCTCAGAACAATGATAGGCGATTGGCCTACCTGGTGCTGTATCTTTTTCAGACAGGAATTATTTAGAAGATTAGGCAATTATTTATATGGCTGTAACATGGCACTGCCTTCAAGATGAAACATTATATGGAATTTACCACGATATTTGAGGAGAAAAGGTGTGTCGGGAAGCACTCTGCCAAAGCTGATCATTTGCATTTGATGCAGCCACCTCAACTCCATAGGCCCAACAGGTGGGCCATGTGATTCTGCTTGCTTTGCATCTCAGAAAATTGCGTTCTTCGGTTATCAATGGCTGCTGACGACGTTGACTTTAAGCTAAGAGTGCAAGTGTATAATCACAGTTTATATAATTTGCGATTTGAAAATCCATTGCTGGTGGCCCCAATAATCGCATGTTATGTTTGCGCAGGTAAAACCTATTTGTGTGCAACTGTTCATGATTGCAAATGTGCATTTGCGTGCCTGGGTTTTTTGCAGCATTTTGACAATGTTTGTGGTTGTGGAGCAAAATATCAGACTTAGATTTACTGTATGCGCAAAAAGCTACGGATATCTTGATTTTTATATACAATAATGACAATGTCCTTTTTGAGAAATCTGCCATTTATTTTTTAGCTAACTTTTTAAGCAATAAAAAACATGAATCAAACAAATAACGGAATAGGCTAACACAACCTTAGATTTTGGGTTATGTTCAGATAAGTCAGATTCTGGAAGTTCAAGAGTTGTTGGATTAATTATAATGACTGAATATCTGACAGAAATTTAGCATGTAATGTAGAGATGTAGTCCAATCATATTGAAGTAGAAAGCATGGTTTAGAAACCTTTTCCAAAGGCACTGTACATAAACCCATAAGGTAAAATGCAAATTAAGTTTTTGGCCAGCTATGTAAACTCTAACATTTATTGATCCTGCAAAAGGTGTTCAATTGTTGGTAGGATATTTCTATTTGTCTTCTAATGTCTCTTAATCTAAAAGTAATCAGTTATGTTACTGAGTTTGCGTAATCAAAAAGTTACATTACTGATTACAAATGTAGACAGGTAACTTGTAACTGTAATGGATTACATTTAAAAAGTTACCTACCCAACCCTGATGGGGATGGTGTTCTTGTTAGGTGAGAGGTGTCAGGTTTCTGCCTCAGTGCCTTATGTTTCAAACAAAAAACAAAATCTGACCAGAGAACCTTTTGTCAGATCTTTGTCTTCCACATGCAAAATGTAAACATGATTTGTTGTGACAAATTTTAACCTGTAGTTTTCTCCTTGACACTTCTATGTAGCCATGCTTTTTGGAGCATGCAGGTAACAGTTGGCATATGGACAAGTTCCCCCATTCTAGCTGTGGAACTCGGAAGCTCCTTTAGGTTTAGGGGCCTCTCATGGCCTCTCTGACCACAAACCTCACTGTTGGTGGACAGCCTACTCTAGGCAGAGTTGAGGTTTTGCCAATTTCTTTAAACGGTTATACAGCCCCGGAAAAAATTAAGAGACCACTGCATCCTTTTCTTTCCTTTCCAAAAAAGTTGAAAAGGATAGTTTTGAGTAACAGAAGCATTCAATTTGAAGTGGTCGCTTAATTTTAACCCTTCTGTTCCTCACTCAAAACCTTCCTTTTCGACTTTTTTGGAAAGGAACGAAAAAAGTGCTGTCGTCTCTTAATTTTTTCCGGAGCTGTATAATGGATTTGGACATTTTTTTTTTTTTTTGTTAGCCAAACGCTGACTGGTGGTTTCCAAAACTTTCTCACTGACTTTTGGAAGCTGTCTGCTCTTCATGGATATGATTTCTGCCACACCCAGGGTCTTCCAGAAACAAGTGGATTAATTCTGGGATTACTTTAATTTCCCACAGGTGGAATATTTTCAATTCATTATGTGACTTCTGAAAGCATTTTTAAAGGGTATTCCACCTTGCTTTTGTAGTCATAATAACTTAGCAAGAAATTTGATTTCATCTGTTAATGGGGCAATGTGTGAGATTTTTACTGTACTGCTAGCATAAATATAAGCCAAAATGACCAGTGGACATCGGCAGTTTCTGTTTTAAGTAAATGTTTCAAATAAAAATGTTCTATAAAAAATCGATTTACAGTGGATATAAAAAGTCTACACACCCCTATTAAAGTGCCAGGTTTTTGTGATGTAAAATAATGAGACAAAGATAAATCATGTCAGAACTTTTTCCACTTTTAATGTGACCTATAATGTGAACAATTCAATTGAAAAACAAACTGAAATCTTTGAGGGGGGAAAAATGAAAAATAAAAACCTTACAATAAACTGGTTGCATAAGTGTGCACACCCTCTTATAACTGGGGATGTGGCTGTGTTCACAATTAACCAATCACATTCAAACTCATGTTAAATAGAAGTCATTACACACCTGCCATCATTTAAAGTGACACAAATAAAGTTCAGCTGTTCTAGTAGGATTTTCCTGACATTTTCTTATTTGCATCTCAGAGCAAAAGCAATGGTCCACAGAGAGCTTCCAAAGCATCAGAGGGATCTCATTGTTGAAAGATATCAGTCAGGAGAAGGGTACAAAAGAATTTCCAAAGCATTAGCTATACCATGGAACACAGTGAAGACAGTCATCATCAAGTGGAGAAAATATGGCACAACAGAGACATTACCAAGAACTGGACGTCCCTCCAAAATTGATGAAAAGACGAAAAAAAAACTGGTCAGGGAGGCTTCCAAGAGGCCTACAGCAACAATAAAGGAACTGCAGGAATTTCTGGCAAGTACTGGCTGTGTGCTACATGTGACAACAATCTCCCGTATTCTTAATATGAATGGGCTATGGGGTAGGGTGGCAAGACGGAAGCCTTTTCTTACAAAGAAAAACATCCAAGCCCGGCTGGAGTTTGCAAAAACAAACATCAAGTCCCCCAAAAGCACGTGGGAAAATGTGTTATGGTCTGATGAAACCAAGGTTGAACTTTTTGGCCATAATTCCAAAAGGTATGTTTGGCGCAAAAACAACACTCAACACTCACCCAAAGAACACCATACCCACAGTGAAGCATGGTGGTGGCAGCATCATGCTTTGGGGCTGTTTTTCTTCAGCTGGAACCGGGGCCTTAGTCAGGGTGGAGGGAATTATGAACTGTTCCAAATACCAGGCAATTTTGGCACGGAACCTTCAGGCGTCTGTTAGAAAGCTGAAGATGAAGAGGAAGTTCACCTTTCAGCATGACAACAACCCAAAGCACACATCAAAATCCACAAAATCATGGCTTCACCTGAAGAAGATTAATGTTTCGCAATGGCCCAGCCAGAGCCCAGACCTGAATCCAATTGAACATCTGTGGGGTGATCTGAAGAGGACTGTGCACAGGAGATGTCCTCGCAATCTGACAGATTTGGAGCGCTTTTGCAAAGAAGAGTGGACAAATATTGCCACGTCAAGATGTGCCATGCTAATAGACTCCTACCCAAAAAGACTGAGTGCTGTAATAAAATCAAAAGGTGCTTCAACAAAGTATTAGTTTAAGGGTGCACACTTATGCAACCAGGTTATTGTGAGTTTTTTATTTTTTACTTTTTCCCTCTCAAAGATTTGTTTGTTTTTCAGTTGTATTGTTCATGTTATAGGTCACATTAAAAGTGGAAAAAGTTCTGACGTGATTTATCTTTGTCTCATTCTTTTACATCACAAGAACCTGGCATTTTAACAGGGGTGTGTAGACTTTTTATATCCACTGTAAGTGACTGAGATATTCCCCACTGAAACTTTCTCACCGGTCTGTCTATCAGTTTGCTATGATGTGTAATCTCCTTATACTCGCTTTAAACACTCGCAGTACTGTACAGTATTTCCCATCCTAAACCACCTTGGACTAGCTAATACAATTCCAGTCTAGTTCGGTAAGGGCAGACAAGGAAGAGTCAACTTCAAAACCCACACTGAATTCTCTCTAGATGAAATTATATTTGAACAATGATTGGATGATGTTATGATTGACAGACATACTAACTGACAGATGGACATGTATGTGTGTGTCATCAGGAGAAGGTGGACATGATGACCATCCTGGCAGGCATCCTGTCTCTGGGAAACATCGTGTTTGAGCCCACGGAGACCGATGCCCTCAAGGTCACTGAAAAGTCCATGGGTTGGCTCAAAGCCACAGCCGTAAGTTAACATGCTCCTCCACTTGTTGGACTTATTTTTCCAATATTGTTATTTGTTTATTTTTTTCCATCTTACTGACATGGTGGCATTGTCAGTGATTGTAAACATAATTTGTTACACCTGAACCAGTTGATTAAAGTAAATCGAGTAAATACTGAAGCAACATCTGTTAAAGGGAAATAACACGCCTAGGTTCATAAATCCCTCTTACTCAAGGCTACCCAATTCGGTGCCAGGAGAGCTACCATGCTGTTGGTTTTCTTTCCAACCCTAATTTAGCACACCTGATTGTAATAAATAGTTGGAAGAAACACAAACAGGTTAGTCACAACTGGGATTGGAGATAGAACCTACAAGTCAATGGGGGGGTGGGGGGGGCTAGTGTCTAATGTGCGCAAGTGTCTGTATGCCTACGAGTGTGTACTGTATGCCTACTGTATGTTACATTTTCTACTCTCTGTTTGTGAATACACATATCCGCAAGCTATTTAAACAGGTGATGTTGTATGCCTGTGTGCGTGCGTGTGTTTGTGCCTTCTATTTAAACAGGTGAATGATTGCCACCTCCTCCACAATCCATCCCCCAAAAGCAGGCCTCTCAGGCAGACTTGGGTGGGCTGAGGCCACATCTGGCCAGCCCTGATAAGATCCCGTGCCTGTGAAAGGTCACAACACGCTATATTTGTTTTGTTTAATACAGAGGAACTGCTCCCAATACTGAGTGTTCATTCAACTGACGTAGAACCGGGTGCCCTTTGGACATTTTTCATAGTCATATTTGTGAGCAAACCAAGGTGATCTGGGTTCAGTGTTGGCTACAGCATGCTAATAGCAGAGGTCCCATCCCTGGAACTGTTTCTCAAACTGTCAAAATATTGGGCTGCTGTATCATGGGTTTACTAATTACTACTGAAGATAACATAAGGCAAACCTTTTTGAGTGCTATTGGTAAATCAGTTCTACATTGAGAAATCCATTATACTTTTTTACATTGATTCATTATTGCTGTCTGAGTGAACATGGTTTCTGTTTCATGCATGTCACTTTTTTTGTTGTTGCAATGCCCGTAGCTTGGCATGAGGCCTAGAGGTTCTGATTGAATTGTAAATGTCACACACTATACTGAACTGCACACCCCTTTGTCTCAGTGTGCCTTGTTATCTGGATATGCCAGTAAAGGGGTGTGTGCGCATGTGTGCGTGTGCGCACACGTGCGTGTGTGTGTGCATGCGTGCGTGCGCTGCAGGTAGGCTAGTGGTAAAAGCATGGGGCAAGTAACAGAAAGGATTCCCTGAGCCGACAAGGTGAAAAATCTGTTAATGTGCCCTTGAGCAAGGGACGTAACCCTAATTGCTCACATAAGTTGCTCTGGATAAGTGTGTGTGTACTAACTATATTAACTAATATGTAAGCTAATGTGTTTAAGCTTGTGTGCTTTGGGAGATTTGTCTGTATGTTGTTGTGTGTTAATGTATTGGCCTTCTCAGGGTCAGTTTGGGGTGCAAGAGGAGGAGTTGCTGAGGAGTCTGATCTGTACTCTGTCTGTGACGAGGGGAGAGGCCATCCGAAGACTCCACAACCAGCAACAGGCCGAGGGTAAGGAGAACCACGCCCAAGCACTGGACCTCCTCTACCGCCTTAGCCCTTAAGGAGGGCCTGGCTCGACCTTATCCACCATGGAGACTAACTGACCTTTGCAACTAAGAACAATAGACATGTGGATTTAGAAAAATTATGATATTTTCAAATATTTGACTATATTTCTCTGTCTTTTGGGAATGTGTCTGCCACATTGATACTTATTGAAAAAATACATCATCACAACTGTCTCACTTCTACTTGCCATTTCATACTTCTTTATAATCTATGAAGTCTATGAACCTGTGTTTACAAAAGGCACATTCCGTATGGTTCTTGGGTCTGTATGACTCTACCGTTGCAAGGCCTCAGGGGACCACTGTTTGGTCTTTAATTGGTCTTCCCATGAAACTGAAGAGCAGAATGTTTGTGTACAGCCCTGATTATGCTAGAACACAACTCTAAAGATACAGTACCGGATATGAGTAAATAGGGCTAACTGATGGTTTTACTATGGTAGTTGGGCAGTTTTTTGTTTTTGCACTAATGGTTAACATTAAGATTTAGGGACTATCTTCATCGAAGGTATGAACATCTTTGTCAGAGTGTAAATAGGCTGCTTATTGCTTCATTAAAAGTTCACTGTTTAAATTATTGTCCATTTGAAATCTTTTCCCCCTGAAAAGTCCTACCTTGCAAACAAACCACTGGTTTAGATTTGTAGGAAAAATAAAGTAACGTCAGATGTTAGCGAATTAGAGAAAGCAGTGCATACCACATCCCAAACGATTTGCTGCACACCTTAGCCTTTTTTATTAAGATTGGTGTTTTTTTTGGAGGGGCTTTATAATTTCAGGGGTGTGGATCATGTGACTAAAGTGCACCTTTAACCATGTTTCCATCAGTACTTTTTTTGCGGGTAAACTCTAGTGGAAAAATTACCTTTTATGTGCACAATGTCACATACAACTGCCTTTTATCCTCAACAACTCTGGTTTACACTTGCTATATTTTTTTTATGCAGATTTTAGAATAGCGTTTTGACAACTGGAAACCTTGCTAATGGAAGCCAAAAGCGACCTGAAGCTTAAAACAGAAATGCTTATCAAGTTTTCAAGATTGCTTGACTCCACTGATGTTGTGTTTTTCTGCAGATGCCAGGGATTCCATTGCCAAAGTGGCTTATGGGAGGGTGTTCGGCTGGATTGTCAGTAAAGTTAACGAACTGCTAGCTCCTAATGTTGATTTGGACATTGAGCTTAATGAAATAGGTCAGTTTGAAAGCCAACTTAAAATATAACAATTCCTAAACTTTTGATAATTGTTATTCCTTAGAAATGGTCAGATTGACCATTCTCTCTTCTTGTTCTGTAATACAGGTATCCTTGACATTTTCGGATTTGAAAATTTTGCTGTGAACCGTTTTGAGCAGCTCTGCATCAACCTGGCCAATGAACAGCTGCAGTACTTCTTTAACCATGTATGTGTAAATGTCCGAGGCACAAAGAAGTAGCCCTGCAATCTACCGTCATGAGAGTTTGTCTATTCAAGTATTGCATTCTAAAGTGAAAAGGGGGCATCAAAGTTAAACAATCTTAAGAATAATAGCTTCTGCTTTTTGAAATGGTTAGACAGGCTATTTAAGTGTCTTATTTAAATGTTATTTTTCAGTGACATGCCACCAAAACATGTAAGTAGGTCAGCTGACCTACATATGCATGTCTATTTTTCCCATTCACCCCGCTGTGGTGTAGAGCGCTAAGATCTACTGGTAAACGGTGTACTATCATCTTTTGGGCCACCATTTACTTTTTCAGAAGCTTGTGAGCACTGAGTATATTAGTTAATAAGTAGTGCCTATGTGTCCAACAAACATTCTCCTCTAAGGTTGAGTGTATGTGTGGATATAGTCAATTTCCAAATTGTTAAACATGTCACCGGATCAGGAAGTGCAGGACTGAGCAAGTTCCCTTAGACCTGACTCATGGAGATTCTGTCCAATTTTGTCACCAGGGTCTGGGTTTAGCATCTTGTTTTTCTTTTTGAAACAAATTTTGAACTCTATTTGCAGATTTTGAGGGTGGGTTGGGTTTACAAATCAGCTTATATTTTTATTTTTACACTGTTGGATCATTACCATGCGTTACATAATCTCTGTGTTGCTGTGCACTATATTAGTTTATTAAGTACACAGGGCTTGAAGCTTCAGGGCATGCTTTAATTAAATTATTGGACTAAGCAGATTGAGACAATGAAAGGTGCTTTACTGTGACCAAAGCACTTTTGAATGAAACTCGAAATACCTGCTGTTATTATTTTGTGGTTTATTGGTCTTTGTATGTATTTGCTGTCTACAGCACATTTTCCTGATGGAGCAGAATGAATACAAACAGGAAGGCATCGAGTGGGAAACCATCTCTTTCAAAGACAACAAACCTATCTTGGTAAATTGACACATCTCGTTACCCTTTCTCCCTCCACCTTTTATGTGTTCATCTTTCTCCCTCTCTCTCACAATCACTCTTCCTTGCTCTCCCTCGCTCTCTCGCACAATAACAGAGGTTATAAAAGGCAGACAGAACAGACAGTTTTCACAGGAAGGGGGAAAATGCTGATGGGGTGTTGTTCTGTCACATACTAGAGGCTTACTAGACACAGCTGCTTCAAGCCAATGGCAGCGTCTATATATACAATGTTGGTTTAATTTGGCAGCCATGCCCATTGCTGTAGGCAAGATTAGAGCCAGTCTGTAAACTGTAGAATAAAATGGACACATGGAGATCGGATGGGATTGGTCCTAGGGCACAGGACCAGCCAATAAAGATCAGGTCCAGGTTTTCACCGGAGGACTAGAAACAAGACCCTTGTACTGTGAGGTGTACATGAACAATTGTGTACAATGTTTAACTCTGTAAACAATTAGCTCATTTAGATTAACCCAAATATACTTTTTGCCATGGAAAATGTGTTTGTGTGTCTCCTGCAGGACTTGTTTCTCACTAAGCCCTTTGGAATCCTTTCTCTACTGGATGAGCAGAGTGCCTTCCCTCAGGTGTAGTACAAAAGAGTGTCCACACAGTGTTTGGAAATGTCCCGTCCCATACGTACTGATATCAAATAATCTCTTCTGTTTCCTCACAGGCGTCAGACAGAGATTTTGTGGACAAGCTGAACAGTAAATTTAAAAGCAGCCCCCACTATGAGGTGGTGCGGAGTCATAGCCCACTCTTTACTGTGGTTCACTATGCAGGGAAGGTAAGGTTACTCCACATACTGTACACTATATACTATATAAGTAGGGGAGAGCGGGGTATGTTATCACACTTTTCACAGTGTTACATTTACAGGGCACAATACATCACAATGCTATAAATGCCATACCAAATGAAAAAAGTTTTGGGCACATATTTTGTATTCATTACATCCTCATATCTTATTTCAGTATGGAGTTGTAGACCGTTAAATAGAAAGTGTGCACTTGTGACAATTTGCCCCATCAGCGGGTAAGTTGTCACACTATGTAGGATAAGTTGTCACACTGGATTATCAACAAAGAACACAACTAATTCATTGTGAATATTGATTTCAAATTCAAACCAAATTCAACTTCATTAAATAACTCAACATGAACACAGTCATGCCTAGATAATCTGGCAGATCATGCCTGTCAATCAAAACAATAATGCTGGCATTCTCTGTCTTTCTCTGTCTTTCTTTTACAATTTTTTACAATCTTTCTTCCTTCCCCACTTTTTTTCTTTCCTTCCTTCCTTCCTTCCTTCCTTCCAAAACACATTTCCTCATTGCAATTGAATATTCATTACAGGCTTATTACGCCCTCCTCCCTGTCTACTATTCTTGTTTCCATGATGCAATTCATAACACCACACTAAATGAATGACACTGTATGAACTAATGTACGTGTGGATATACTGTCTCATACAGTGGGCAAGTAGTGTGTTAGTAGACACACACACAAACACAGACACGCCAGAGCCTGTCTTGTGTAAGCTAGTCCAGGGATATATCAGCTGCTTTAAACTATACGTATATATAATAATCTATTTACAGTAACATTTAATAATATTATCAGAGCTGATTAAAAAGTATTAAAATGTTTTTTTGAGCATGTTCTATGTGGCTATTTATACCGGGGCAAGTTGTCACGTGAAAACTTACCCTAAGGTCATTGAGACAACCTGCCCCAAACTGACGTGTGCTAATGTTGGCTAAATCTCATATTTAGCTTAACATAGGACTGTGGATAAAGTATCAAAAGACATTTTATTGTCTCCTCTACTCAGTACAAAATTATAATACATTAATACCTAACAAGGTTTTCTTGCACAAAATGTAAAGTAGCAAATTTTTACTTTTGAAAAATAAGAAACTTGTGCTCACCTCAGATTAGAGTGATCTTGATCACTTGTGAACAGGAAGTTGACCATAGAACTTGTAGTCACACAAAGTAGTTATTTGATTTTTGAGAGAGTGTTGGGGGTATGAACAGTGTGACAACTTACCCGTGTGACAGATTACCTCGCTCTCCCCTACTTTATAATGCACTATAAATAGTGCTACAGTGTATGCCATTATTAGCTTTGTTTTATAACCTTTACTACATTATGACTGCATTGTAACCCATGAAAAATTAGATGTGGGGTTTATATAAAGTGAGACGTGTCCTTGTTGTGTCTAGGTCAAGTATAATGGAGGAGGCTTCTTAGAGAAGAACAGAGACACCATTCCAGCCAGCATCAGAGGTCTCTTAATCAACAGTGTCACCCCTCTACTCAGTGTTCTCTTCTCAGGTATGTATTGGTTCAGGTTGTGCATTGTTCTAGTTTAAAACATTAATCACGGTCTGTCTGGAATGTCAAATCTAATATTCACATATTTGATGTCTTTTCAGCCACAATCTCCAGGACAGGGACCTTGATGCCACGCAAAGCAAAGGTCTTAAAATCCTAAAATATTAATGTCTGTTTTCACCAAATGCAACAAAATATGATATAGATTTTGTAGAATAAATTACTTTTGATGACAAATAGCCATGATCATATGTTGTGCCTTTCATATAGTGCAAGTCAGACAGAAAATATGGTTTTGGTGGTTTAAAGGATGTTTCCCTTTCCGTAATAGCTCATGCAAATGGCAGATGACAACTTTAACTCCACTAGGAAACAGTCTGTGGGGGCCCAGTTTAAGGTAAGATGGCACTTGACTCTGGTTCTGGTGGAATTTCAACCCTGACATGTTTCACCAAAACAATTTATTTCTAACATTATTGACAATCCCTAAAAATATGCCCATCTATGTTGTAGACTGCTGTAAAATAAGTATGATAATATATTTTAAAATCCAAATATTCTTCAATCTTTGTGTTTGTCATACCTGCAGCACTCTCTTGCTGTGCTGATGGAGAAGATGTTTGCAGCCAGTCCTCACTTTGTCCGCTGCATCAAACCTAATGGTAGCAAGCTTCCTGACCTAGTGGACAGCAAAATGGTCATGCACCAGGTGAGAACCCAGACATATATTATTTCAGATGTAGCTGTATTGTAGGCATATCTACCTTACGTTATTAATGAAACACTGCTGTAAGTTGCATCTATAATACCGTATTGATCAAAAGTGTGGATTGATTAATCTTCAGACTCGGGGTTTGTTGTGCAATATGCACAAAATGAATGAAAGCCGAATGAAACTATCCAATCCTTCCACCCTTATTTGTCCATTAAAATAGGATTATTTTCCTCTTCTGTTGCAAAGTGCTTGCTTTCTGTTCTCTAACGCAGTGGTTCTCAGATGGTTTTGGACCATGGATTATTTTGTCATAGTAAATCTTTGTCTCGTTTTATCAGGAATAACTCGGGTGAGATAAGAAATAACATAATTGTTTTTCTGGCTTCAGCATTGCTTGTCTGAATTAAGTCTTCTTTTTTCAAGTCTTTTTTCCATCAGTTTTCAAGCTAATTTCCTGCACATGGTGCACTGCGGCAAAGAGAAACCTGTTTAAAATGAAATGCAGAATTTCACTTTTACTTTCATGATTCCTCACCTTGAAAGAAGTCAAGAAAAAATGTAATCCATAGGCCAAGTGAAACTAGTCCATGATTGAGCTTCGTCTAAACAGCCATTTGAAACTTTAGAATAAATAAAAAAGATACCATGTGAGCATGTTTAAAACAACTCAATCACTTGATATCAACTCACTGTTTGGTTAGAAGCTACTTAAGTGTTGGCCATAAAATAATAAAAACAAACATCCTCAAACGATTTCAATAGATGTTTCACCTTTTAATAACAAGTGTTACACTGGAAACGTGATTGGAGCGTTACTGTGGATAACAATGTTCCAATATCACACAAACGGTTGTTGATTTCATAGTCTAATTGTATTACACCAACGTCCACTGATCCCTTGGCTAACGTAAGTTGATTCACTGTTTAAGCAATAAGATGGGGAGTGCCTCTGCTACCTCTGCGGCAGTTTGAGGACCACCATGTTAATGAATATGCCCCTCCCCATGCTGGTGCTAAGTGGTTGCCTTTGCAGCAACAGCGTCTAGCTCTGAGGATTTTGGGTCATTGTAGCTGGCTGACCGGGCGGGGTGTTAATAAGAAGTGGATTTGGCTCCTAGGAAGGCCTAGTAAAGCCTTGATGACACAATGGAGCCGGTCAATAGCCTGGCCTGTCAGTGAACACTGCAGTCTAGCCTGACAGTAGGGGCTTTTGTTCCTCCCCTCCCCTTGTCTGTAACAGTCAATGTTTTTTTAATTGTTTGTCTAGGGTTGAGCTGATAGGGAAGTGCAATGCCGTAACGATGGGTGGATCAGTCTGTGTTAAAGCTGATTGGTTAACATTGTATTCATTAAAAATGTTGCTACATTGCTACATGATTCCGTGTGTTATTTCATAGTTTTGATGTCTTTACTATTAGTTTAGTGTGTGAAATTAAAACTGAAAACTAAAGAAATACCCTTGAAATGAGTAGGTATCCAAACGTTTGAGCATTGCAGAGTTCTGCATCATAATATGACATTATATTCACATATATAGTACCAGTCATTTAGCTCTCTGCTGTAGCTCTGTCCTCCAAAATCAAGACTAGTTGAAGACTTTCCCAAGTAGTGGTCTGTGCAACAATGATTTGCTTTTTGAACTATCATTGACTGTTTTTTATGTTACATCGCCACCTGCAGTTGAGATTTGACATTGCATTTAACATTTATATTGCATGTAGTTAGTGCCATACAGTGTGGCAACCTGCGTCCCACTGCTGGTTGTCCTCTGAAGCTTAGCAAGGTAAAGGTTAAAATCCCAACGCCCCGACGCTGTGAAGGGGACATTGTATTGCACAGAGTACTGTCTTTCAGATGGGCTGTTAAATGGGTGTCCTGACTTCGTGGTCGCTAAATATCCCATGGCATTTACTAAGGGTATGGGAATTAAATGGTTGATTCTACCTTTCTGCACACCTGTAAAACATTCAATGTAAGTCGCTGTGGATAGGAGCATCAGCTAAATGTCAACAATGTACATGTAGTTGCTCAAAACGTATACAATAACCAGCACCTTTTTTTTCAGCTAAGATACAATGGCTTGCTGGAAACTATCAGGATACGAAGAGATGGTTTCTCCTGGCGACCCTCATTCACAGAATTTGCACAGAGGTGGGTGTGGGTTTGAATGTTTTTTGCATTACTTGTAAAATGGCTTCGGTAATCTTTGCCAACACACAACTGCATGCTGATATTACTGTTTTAGCACACCATGCTAAACTCTTCACTGACCTTCAGGTATAACATTCTGCTGATAAAGCCAGATTTACCACTAACCAAAGAAAGGTATGTATGAAGACACTGACAGCCACCATCATTATGTTGTGATACTTCAATATACTTTGATATGCCAATATACTTTGTTTCGTTTCTTCAACTGTAACCTGTGGTTTGTTTTTAGCTGCATGTCCATCCTCAACACTGCAGAGATACATGGGTGGAAGTCTGGGTAAGGCTTTATTAGTTACATCTGTTGTGAAAGTAATTTTACACAATCTATCAGAAAAGTACTAAATGACTCCTGACTGTTCCTGTAACAACGCTTCCTTTCACAAAGTATCCATTTATCAAAGCATGTCATTGTGGTGAAATTATTCACGCTCCATAGAATAGCGTTGATTACAGTATAAAGACTATTTGGGGTTTTGGTAGCTGCCTCTTTGGGAACCTGAGAACATTCAATACTATTTTTTCTCTCAGGTTTCAACTTGCCCAGTCCAACATTCAGTCTTATAAAACTTTCAGCTGAAAAATCAGTCTGTAAAAACATACCTTCTCTTCAGTTAACAGATCAGTGTTGTTTTTGGCTTGTATTGTGAGGTTAGCTAAGGTTTTGATTTAATGAAGATCTGTATTTGGGAGCTCCCAATTGGCACAACATTACATTGAGCGGTTGAGGTTGCATCTCTCCAAGCTAAGAGGTGGGGACAGGTGAATCATTACTTGTTTCATTGCATAAAAGGTAGGTTGAAAGCCGGCAAGCTAACCTGAGGTCATTTGACAAAGTAGCCTTTGGCTAATGTCCAGGTTGATAGAGTAGTTTAAAAACAAACAGAATAGCTTGGTGGGCGAGATGCTACCTCAACAAACTGAATAGCTTTCTCAGAGCCCACTGGGAATTACTGCAATAACACGATCAAGATCATGACTACTAATTGAACATCACAAAAATGGGAGATAAAATATTTTATATACTGTATTTCTGAAATACCCTTTCTTTCTCTTGCTTTTATTTTCTTTCAGCTCATCTCGACTGTTTTTTAAGTACTGGCACCAGGAGCAATTAGCCAGGCTGTTGGAGAGGCTGGGCAAGGCTGCACTTGTCATCCAAAAGAGTAAGAGCCATTCAGACATCTGGAACATAATCTCTGTGTCTCAATGATGTCTGTGAGATGTTCCTGCTTTTTATCACAGCCCTGAGGGTAAAACCTCTGTCAGTTATATAGACTGTTTCATAATTATTGAAGTAAACACTGAAACAAAGCAGAACGGGACATGTCTGAACAAAAGTTGCAGCCATCAGCCATGTTACTTTCAGTTTCCCATGCTGCTTTTTGCAAGATGGAGGACGTGTCTCTGTCCTGCTGTATGGATGTGGATGTCATGTGTCTGTTGACTGGACCAAAATGTATCTTCCACACCAAGGCACCAAGACGTTAGCAGCAGATCATTTAAGTCCTGTATGTTGTGAGGTGGGGCCTCCATGGATCGGATCTGTTTGTCCAGCACATCCCACAGATGCTCGATTGGATTGAGATCTGGGGAATTTGGAGGCCAAGTCAACAACTTGAACTCGTTGTGTCCCTCAAACCATTCCTGAACCATTTTTGCTTTGGGGCAGTGCGCATTATCCTGCTGAAAGAGGCCAATGCCATCAGGGAATACCGTTGCCATGAAAGAGTGCACATGGTCTGCAACAATGCTCAGGTAGGTGGTACATTTCAAAGTAACATCCACATGAATGGCAGGACCCAAGGTTTCCCAGCAGAACATTGCCTTAAGCACCACACTGCCTCCACCGACTTGCCTCCTTCCCATAGTGCATCCTGGTGCCATGTGTTCTCCAGGTAAGCGACAAACACGCACCTGGCCATCCACGTGAGGTAAATGGAAATGTGATTCATCAGACCAGGCCACCTTCTTCCATTGCTCCGTGGTCCAGTTCTGATGCTCACATGCCCATTGTAGGTGCTTTTGGCAGTGGACAGGGGTCAGCATGGGCACCCTGACTGGTCTGCAGCTACGCAGCCCCATACGCAACAAACTGTGATGCACTGTGTTCTGACACCTTTCTATCTGTACCAGCATTAACTTTTTCAGCAGTTTGAGCTACAGTAGCTTTTCTTTCCTTGGACCACTTTTGATAGGTACTGACCACAGCGGACCAGGAACACCCCGTAAGAGCTGCTGTTTTGGAGATGCTCTGACCCAGTTGTCTAGCCATCACAATTTGGTCCTTGTCAAAGTCGCTCAGATCCTTACGCTTGCCCATTTTTACTGCTTCTAACACATCAACTTTGAGGACAAAATGTTCACTTGCTGCCTAATATATCCCACCCACTAACAGGTGCCATGATAATGAGATTATCAGCATTATTCACTTCACCTGTCAGTGGTTATAATGTTATGGCTGATCCGTGTAGTTGGTATGTTTGTCTCATTATGACATCTCACATCCCCCTGTCCCGCTCCACGTTGTCCCTGTGTATTCCAGACTACCGTGCCCTTCGATGCAGAAGGAAGTATCTGGCCCTACTGGCGGAGCTTTACCGACAGAGAAATGCTCAGAGAGAGAGGGAGGAGAAGGAGAGAGAAGCCAGGGAGGAGGAGGAGGAGAAGAGGAGGAAGGAACTGGAGGAGGAGATGAAGAGGCGACTCGACGTAGAACAGGAGAACAAAAGTAAGGACTCAGTGGTTCAATTGCCCCCTTTCCTGACTGTCACCTACTCTTCTGTGAGTTGTGTTCTGACATTTCTGCAAACATTCTCTATACTTCTGTATGCACATTGACTAATACATTTCAGTAAGACCTTAATACATATTTCGGCATTAACAATGTGTCCTTCATTAGTCATTTTCACTGCTACTTTATCGTGTGCGTGTGCGTGTGTGTGTGCGTGTCAGGGCCTGTATCTCCACCTGTGCCTCTACCCAGGAAGAAGAAGCCACAGCCCCAGCCTCGCTCCATCCTGCCCCCAGCTGCCCACCTGGTCCCTGTCCCCCGGCCCCGGAGTAAACAGTTTGAGGTGAGCCAAACCACCCTAGTTACACAGTTTGAGGTGAGCCAAACTATCCTAGTTACACACTGTTTAAGGTGAGCCAAACCACCCTAGTTACACACTGTTTGAGGTGAGCCAAACCACCCTAGTTACACACTGTTTGAGGTGAGCCAAACCACCCTAGTTACACACTGTTTGAGGTGAGCCAAACCACCCTAGTTACACACTGTTTGAGGTGAGCCAAACTATCCTAGTTACACACTGTTTGGTTGAAACAGACAGCATGTTGACTGATCTGGTTTCTTTTGACCCCCACCTTCCCACTCTTTGACCCCCACATTCCCACTCTTTGACCCCCACCTTCCCACTCTTTGACCTGACTTCCACTCCCGGTCTCTAATGACTATACTGGACCCTTAAACTACCCTCAGATTGACACTTTCCGATTCCCTTTGTCTCCCCCAGGCCACGCCCTTTGACAACCTGGAGGTCCACATGGAACTGGCTGAGCTGATTGGCCAGGCAGGTGGAGAGGAGCGGGCCAGGGAGAAAAGCATGAAGAGGAGGAACACTATCCGTTGGTTCAAGGAGACGCAGGCCCGCAAGGTGGTTCGGAATGGAGCCTTTCCTTGCTGGTTCCATGGCATGATCACACGCAGGTCAGACAGGACGCCATACACGCACGCTCGCACGCCACACGCAAAACACACACAAAACACACACACACACACTGAATTCTCACTTCTCGCTGAGTGGAACACGTCTTTCCTGTCTAGACAAGCAGAGGACCTGATGACTGACAGGCCTGTTGGCTGCTTTTTGATTAGAGTTGGACAGAGTCGGGAGGGCTACACCCTAACGTACAGGTAAGATTAAGGAGACACATTTTCTATCACAATGAACCCCTAACCTCCTTGCTTGGCCCTAGTGACCCGTGTGCTTTAACCAATGACCTCTCCGCTATCAGGGGGGAGAACCGTTGCCGGCACTACATGATCGAGATGCAGTCCAATGGGAAGTATGTGATCCTGGGGGAGGACAAGGCCCACGCATCCCTGACTGACTTGGTGCAGCACCACTGTCAGGTGGGCATCAAGCCCTTCAATGAGCTGCTCACCGTGCCCTGTGGACAGGTCAGAACAAACCCTGTTAAATACTGTCTGGAACTGTCTTGGCCCAGAGGCTGTTAAATACTGTCTGGAACTTGACTTGAATACTGTACAGTAAGAGGGCATCATCCCTGGGCATCATCCCTGTAGTCTCAGGGATGATGCCCTCTTAAAGTGGAGCCATATGGTTTTCTGAAAGCTTCTAGATAGTTTGTACAATTCCACAATCGACATGCATGCACTGTACTAGGTTGACTACACACTAAAGTTATTTTGTTTTCCCCGTTACAGACGTGTGATAAGAACACTGACTACGAAGACTTGAAGGGCCTGGACCACCTGACTGCAGCTGACCACAGGAGCCCTGGGTCTGGGGATGAGGGGGAGGAGGGCATGTCTGGCCCTGACCCAGTGCACCTTAAGCTCCAGAGGCTCTTCATGCCCCCAGGCCAGAGCTCCAGTCTGGAAGCCCAGAGACCTCCTGTCCTCAGGCGGATATCTGACGATAGACAACGTGCCGAGGCTGGAGGAGCGAGGGTCAGAGACGGGGAGGGGGAGAGTCAACCCAAGAGCAGGCCCTTCCCTCGGCTATATCCTTCCATCCGATTGGCTATGAGGGAGATCCAGCAGATTCAACAGGTGAGAGGCATAGAGGGAGGGGACATCTGGCGGAGGAGACTTAACATCTCTCTAGGAGCTGATCCATCCTCTCTCTAGGAGCTGATCCATCCTCTCTCTAGGAGCTGATCCATCCTCAGGGAATGAGGGGGAAGCTAGGGGAGGGGGCTGCAGAGCCTTTGGTCGGCGGGGGCGGGCAAGGCCAGCCTTGGCAAAATGCTTATGCTTATTAAAGTTCTCTAATATCAAGGATAGATTAGCTCAATTATAGATTAGCTGACACAATTAGCTCAAATAAGCAAAGAGAAATAGCAGTCCATCACTTTAAGACACATTTTGTCTTAAGTATGGAATATGTAAAGAACTTTGGACGTTTCTACAAGTGCTATGATGAAACCGGCTCTCATGAGGACCGCCACAGGAAAAGAAGACCCAGAGTTACCTCTGTTGCAGAGCACATGTTCATTAGATTTAATAGCCTCACAAACTGGCAATTAATTGCACCTCAAATTGCAGCCCAAATAGTAACAGACACATCTTATGGATCATTACTGTGTAGGGTGGGATTGTGCTGCAGTCTGTTGGTTGTTTTCATAGGTGTCTAGAGGAGCATTTTGGGGAGGAAATGTTGGCCCCCCCAGGTTGATGTCTGTCCCCCAGTCTGCTGAGGGGGTCTGGTTCACACTCTCCCCTCTGACCCCTGTCATGTAATATAGCATCTGTTTGCGTATGATTCAAATGCTTGTCAGACCAATTATCTTAATCAACTTATTGATTCATAATGGTTGATTGTATATTTCTGATTCATCCTTCGAGAGGCATCTGATTTGCATAGTTTTGTAACAGTCTCAAATAAGTTCTCAACTTTTATGGAAGGTTACTGCACTACAAAACCACTTCCTTATTCACTATTGTGAAATGTGTTTTTTTTAAATCAAATCGAAACCACCCCAGATGGTTTCTGGGCCTCAGGGTGGATTGTAGGATCTCAAAGAACCAGATTATCAAAACACAGAGCCAAGGTGACAAGATTCACACTCTGGTATCTTGCCCCAAGCATTCAACCCATCCGCATTTACCAAAGAAACCTGAGTGTATAATGTCTTCTGGGTTTTGTCTCTACAGCACTTTTCCGGTGGTCAGGATCAGATTCCTTCGGTCTCTCACAATGCATCCAAACCATCTTGGAGAAGGACAGGTATGTTGTAGTGCTGACCTACCGGACTGGGTTAGGCAGGGCATAACATTGTGTCATTATATTCTGTCATCCAGAATCATGTCAGCTCTATTCATGCACATTTCATTACATATCCCCCCATCAAGCCCACACACCCCTGTGATGTGCCTGTTTAAGTGGACATGCCTTTGTTCTTACATGTATTTTTAAGAACACTTCCTAAAGCACATTTCAGTATTCAGCCAAGCAGCAGTTCAAAATGACGTATGCTACTTTTGTCTGTTGCAGATCCGTAACTCATGGGCGAGTGAGAGTTCATTCAAAGCTGCTATTTGTTGTTCTTGCCAAACTCAATGAATTACCTAGTCCAATTTTCGGTCTAAGGTTTTATGAACAAATTGGAAGGAGATTCATCCTTGTTTACTAGTACTTTTTATGTCTTTATTTTACAGCAATTTTAATTTAAGGGTGTTTTTGTTTCTGAATGTCTTGTTTATTTTTATTTAAATGTAAATTATGCAGTGGGAATTTTTACAGTTACCAATTTAGTGAATACATTTGTTTAGACATTTTATATCTGGTTGTTTCAAATTTCTTTTTTACTTGATAATAAAAAAATGTTAAACGTACTGTATCACGGACTCTAAATATTAGTCATCAGTGAGTTTTTTTTCTTTTTACATTAAAGAATCAGCCAATAGTTGTACAGACCTGTTGAGAGGAGGGGTTTGTCATTAACAGATATTTACAGCCGGTAAGCACATAACAGAACAGGCTAACGTGAGTCACACAGACAGTAGATGAAAACCAACCAGGTTTGACTGCGGCATAGATCTAAATAAACCAGATACTGGACCCTACACTCCTTGATGGATCTCCGGGTTCTGGCTCTCGTGCTGTTTGTCACCATCTACTCCGTCCAAGGTAATGATGCTGTAAAATGTATTGTTATACTCTGGTCACAACTCTTGTTCCAGTGGAGTGTGGTCTTACAGGTTTTTGCTCATAGATTTTGATTGTTTGACTGATAATATTGATAGGTTTTTGCTCCTATGATGGGTTATTCATCAGAACTATAATGTACATTCTAGATATTGTGTGGCTTATTTTATGTATTCTACTGTTTTAAGTTATGTCAATTGATATCCAACTTTCATTTACAATGCCGACCTGGCCAAATCCATGCAGTGGCACAAGGACAGGAAACAAGGAACCTCAGAAATAATTTTAAACTAAAATATCAACATTTAAGGGAAATAAAGTCATCAAACGACAGCATTTAGTGTGAATATATACAGATTTTCCGCTCAGCAGGCGTGTTAATCAGATAGCATTTTGGAGTGGGGAGTGGTCTGGCTTTAACTTTAGAAGCAAGGCGGATGATATGACTATACAATGTAAGTGAGCAGTCCAGCTGCATAACAATGGAATTTGTTGTTGACAAATAAAACTTTTCTTTTCAAGGGAAGGATGTTGTAGGCAAGCAGGTTGAGTAGTTTCTTGGACATTTTCACTGTAATTATTGAAATTGAATTTTTCAGGAGCATTCCCAAAATGTTGTACTCAGACATCCATGGCAGTTCCTTTCAACATACTACAGCAAGTGAAGCAATATAATGTTCAGCACAGCCGTGGAGCATGTGAGATCGACGCCCTCGTGTGAGTCCTGTAATGTACAATACATTAGGCAAAATAATGCAATATACATCGCAAACCCTGAAGGTTGCCTGTTTCTCTTTACTACACAAATACGTCTGTAAGGTTAGACTTCCACCACCACTAAGCGCATTTCAGAAACAAGTTTTACTGCAGATTTATACAGATTATAGAGCGAGTGTCATATTAATGTTGTTGCTGAGATATAAAATACTACTTTGAACATCATAAACTCAGATAAAATAAATATCTGGAATGCCAACTGTCCCTCTCCTTGTACTGCAGATTACATGCCAATGGGAAGAAGTACTGTGGAGACCCAAAACTGAAGAATTTCCTGAAGAAAATCATGCTTGCTCGGGGGAGGCGTAAGCTGATGTCGTTGGTGAAATAAGAATGCACGTGCATTCCCTTCAGTCCCTTCAGTGCAGCCACCTTCAAAAATTGGAAGAATGTGTTTAAGTCCTCTTTTTGTCGATTGACACATAAAACAGATTAACTTTATAATATTCAGATCCATGTTCAGACATGTTCTTGATTGTTGCAAACGCCAGGACTAAAGCAGACTAAATAATTAGATTTCATGCAAATTTCTATGGAAAAGTTAAAGAATGTAAAAAAGTACTGAATGCAGCTTTGATCTCAGAAATATTACTGATTGAAATAATAACAATTGTGATGTTTAATTTACCCTAATATTACACTATTAGTCAATGTAAATGTGGTGAATGACCAGCAGTAACCATACTAAACTAAATGCACATGGATAGAATAAACACTATTTGTCAAACCAATCAATAAACAACTTATTTTTCAATTTTCAGTGTCTTCACAACATTTCCACACACTTCTGTTCTATAAATGTTCTATAAAGCTTGAATGCTGACACACAAAACATTTTGAAACTGTATTAGGTTAAATACAATTATAGTTTTGAAAAAGTCTTGTGCTTGAAAATCATACTAAGTCAGACTCAAAAACATTTATTCTGGCATCAGAATATATTACAAAATGTAAATAGGATCATTTTGGTCTCATCTAAATTAGTTGAAATGATAGGAAATAAATTGTCACAGATGATGGAACATCCAGGAACATGCCCACAGCTGCCAGAACCCAGTGAAGAAGTAAGCTGACTGTACTTATTCACATACACGCACGCGCACACACAATCTCAATTGACTCCCCTCGCATTCTGTTTTCTTCTCAAAAAGAGAACGTCAAAGGGGAGGGAAACAATAACCACATCAAATCACTCCCGTAAGGCAACTATCATCTGGCAGCTGAATTTATCTGGTTTGTTTCTTTGAAAACCCTGTCATTTTGTCCCTGAGCAAGACACACTAATTGCTCCCAGTCCGTTGCTGTAAACAAGAATCTGTTTTTTAACGTAAAATAACGTTAAACATAAAAAGGAGATAGAAAAGTGTAATATTTTTTGGAGAAAACACTTGTGTTAGTTAATTTTTAGTAGAAAAAACAAGCAAAAGAGGAAGAAACAAACATTTATCAACATTCAATGTTTTCTGAAGTCTTAAATTAGACATAAGAATTATCCACAGCAGGTCAAACAGTCAAGGATGTCCCAGAGGACACTAAAGTTTCCTGGTCAGTATCCATGCAAGTTAGATCGCAGGACAAAGCAGCGGAGTGCTGTGCCCTCTGCAGTTTCATATCTGTCACAATGGAAATGTGTCCAGAAAGATCCTATGTAATCTCATTTTGGAATAGTAAAATCTGTAGGAAATCTCATTTGAATATTTATGAATTTATTCCAAGCAAAGTTCAAATGCCTAGTTTCTTGCTTTGATGCATTTGAAGCATTCATTGAACAAAACTTTTAGTTCTTAAATGCAATAAGAGGTTTCTGTTGGTATTTGAAAAAAATATATTGGTATATGAAGGTTTCCCCTCAGATACCAGTTTTAATGGTATACACCAGGGCTATTCAATTCCGGTCCTGGAGGGCTGAAACATTTCTGGCTTTATCCTGTACTAATAATATGGGACTGATTCAGACCTGAGATGCCAGGTGAAGGCAATCAACTAGCAGGTAGAACCAAAAACCAGAAGTGTTTCGGCTTTGAATAGCCCTGGTAGACACTCTTCCAAGCAGGCATATCAAGTGGGTAGGATTACTTTTGTCTTTCAAAAGGGAAAGATTTGCTTTGGGGAAGAATATACTGCTTTATTCATTTTTAAGAGCAATTATGAAAAAAAGGTAAAATTAGAATGGTTCAGTTGCCTTCAATGGGCTAAGCTGCACTTCAAACAAGGGGATTGGAGGCTTTAGACATACTTTAACGCACTACTAATATCTCTTGGTCTCCCACCTGGGATTAAAAATGATACAGGTATACAGGTGCTGGTCATATAATTAGAATATCATCAAAAAGTTGATTTATTTCAGTAATTCCATTCAAAAAGTGAAACTTGGATATTATATTCATTCATTACACACAGACTGATATATTTCAAATGTTTATTTCATTTAATTGTGATGATTAAAACTGACAACTAATGAAAATCCCAAATTCAGTATCTCAGAAAA
>JACXGI010009176.1:0-23041 GCA_016801175.1 Esox masquinongy
GAAGACCATGTTTATGTCTGTGTTCAGTTTCCAGTCATTGCGATAACGCTAGTTAGAATTAGCTCTTGCCAGAACCCCTAACCTCCTTCATACTGGATGCAGAGACATATTATTATTTTGCCAGAATCCCAAAGCATCAGTTTCAGAAAGGCAGGAAGAAGGCTCACAAAACAGAAATTTTTACCTCCCTGAGGCTTCTTCACTTAACTGTGAGACGTTTGAAAAATAGACAACTGCCCCAAGGCGTGGTTCTAAACACACCTACGACAGCAACAACCAGAGGTAAATGTACAACATCAAAGTACTTGGCTGTGTTTACCGGGTGAAGGAGGTTCCCAATTAAAACCCTCACTTGGTGAACACAGCCAAGTAATGGTGGACAATGGGGGAAGTACTTTAATTTTGTACACCCCTGGCAACAACCACTCCAAAATGAGCCGGCAGTTCCGTCCCCGAGGCCCGTTAGCTAAGATAAGACAGGGACTGAGACTCAATCGATAGATAAAGGTATTAACTGATCATCAGAGACTGGTAGATCTCCTCCGTTGAATGACTCACTTTAATTCTCCTGGTAGCAATTAGCTTCATCAATCACTTAAATGCAAGCCATTAGCATTTAGCTTAAAGTGTGTCCCTGTGATAACCTGTTCCCCCTTCAGTTCATTGCTTTTGGCCAAACCCTTATGGGAGTACCTGTGGTCTAAAGTATACAACACTACAGTGAATAGTGTGCCATTTGGGACACAGGGACCTAAATCGATTTCCACCATACAGCTGTATTCTGGGTACATTACTGAGCGGATGGTAACATTGGTATTCTTCAAATTGTTGTTAAATAAAAAAAGTTATTATTTGCTTTGGACAGGGATGGACAGCACTTGACATATAACCTCTCTCCTTTCACCCCCTTACCGCCCACACTCGACAAATGACCTCATCCCAACCACACAGCTGAACATGTAACCTTTAAACTCTCATCTCACATACACTGCTGCTCATATAACCTCTAACCCCTCACCTCTTACACACTTCTGTTCATATCCCCTCATATTGTCTTGATTTACTTCCTGTTTTGTTTTCCCGTGGGCTAGTCCTCTCCTGGTGTGGTTGCTTATCTCTGATTGTCTGATAGCCTCCATCATAGGGTTCTTAGGTACCAGATGAGTTACAGTGAACGGAGGATTTACTGGTGTCTGCATACACTGCTCTCACCCCGGTGGCCTGAAACACACACACAAACACACACATACCACAGACACACACACCACACAAGACACACCACACAAACACAGTGTATTGAGTCACCTGTACTCAGAGAGCCCAGACTGTGTTATTCTTCGGCCTATAAATGTATAAGCTGCTGGGCCTTTTGCTGCTCATATCAATCCTGAGAAAAGAGGGAAAAAGATAGAGAGAGAGGAAAAAGAGGGGGAGAGATGGGGAAGGATGGCAGAGCAGGGAGCATAAAAGGGAGGGAGGGAGAAACGGGGGAACAAGAGCATTCTACGCCCACACCAAAGCCCCTTTCATCCAACTGCTAGGAGTCAAACAGGGAGGAGATTTTTGGGCGATGTTTGTGAGATCTGGGGTACAGCCAATAATTCACATATTGGGACAAATGCCCAATTTAGACACTGAGTGTGGAATACTGCAGACGTATCCTCAAGAGGACAACGCAAATCCCCAAGTAGTACACAAAGAGCCGACTATTCCCACTAATTATCAAAATTCCCCCCAAAAACTAGTTTCAGGGTGATTCCCGAAATGTTCATTGCAGAGCTCTAATCTGCAGTGAAGTTAACCTAATGAAGTGCCTCCTCAAAACACAAAGTTTCCCCACCAAGCCCCAGGACAGAAGCATGGTTACATCCGACCGAGTCATGAGAAAACAAAAACCTGGATGAGAAACACTGGAAAGAACCGACCAAAAAAAGAAATCAACCTGTAATACCCCAAACACAGACAAGAGCAAAGGGAGGTGCCCTTATCGCCTGAGAAAGATCGCATTAGAGACACATACGGTATTTCCCACAGATCATATACTGTAGACCCAGAAAATGAATCAAGAATATATAACCAAATACTGCACTGTGTTCACAGCAGCAAGATGTGTTGGAGAGGAGGAGGGAGAGAGAGAGAGAGAGAGAGAGGGAGGGAGGGAAAGAACAGCATTCAATAAAATGTAACATTTTCTTTTAGTAATTTAGCAGTTCTGTTAACTGTCAGTGTAGATGTGTGTGTGCGCGTGCGTAGGTGTGTCTGTGTTTCACACCACTTATCACAAACACAGCGAGGGTAATTAAATGTAAGAGCCTTTTTATATTAAAATAGTTTTTTGTGTGCAGTATTCCTGAGAAGTAAATTAGGTGTACATATGTACATTTGGTTTTTAGAAGACGAAGAAAACTAACAAACAGAATTTCAACCCTAATTTTAAGGTTATTGTCATGGAAAGGAAAATAAAGCAACCTTTCTCTTACTAATTCAACTACGCCATGAATTTCTTTAAGCTGTGTTGCTACGGTAAAAATTGACCAATTAAGCAGTTATGCATTTGAATGGATGTTGCCACTGTTGCAATGCTCATAATTGGCTTTCAAACCAAATGTGTTGTTTTCTTCCTACATTTACTTTGAAGACATTTACATTTTAATTGAACGCCTGTCAGTATTGTCTACTTGGAAAACTGGGACATAAATAACATTTGTTTAACATCTTCAAGTTCACTCGACTTGTTTACTCTACAAATGCTTTTGTGACGGAAATGAACTTAGTTTCACAATACTGCCTTTCATGAATCACATCCATCCATCCATCCACGCATCTATCATCAACCGGAAATAAAAACAGGAAGAGGAAGAGCGTGAATGCCTGAACAACTAGGCTTCGGTCCAAATGGCACCACACCCGTATTCCCTTTTGTAGTACACTACTGTCAGTTCAGGCCCTCAGAGCTTCCATCAGATGTAGTCCCCTGTATAGGGACTAGGGAGCCATAAGAGGTACAGAACTGAATCAACCAATCCTAGTTGTTTTCCTCATTTGACACTCCATCTTCCTCTGCCACGTAACAGATAAAAGAATTAGCTCTCGAGCATAGTCTCCTCTGGAAAAAATCTCTCAGAGAATGAGAGCGGCGTGACTTGAAGTGTTAGTTTTAAAGAGTTTTCAGTGACTAGGCTTCAGTCTGGTCGGGTGTCGTAATGTTTCTCTGGTTCACATTATAGCCGGCCATTTGTTTACCCATGCTTCCTGTTCCTACGCCACCACCTGGGGGGTGTGGCGATGGTGCAAGAGTTGGCACGACTCTCTCCATCCTCAGTTTTCCTGCTCGGTAACAGAGCTTTTGGTCACCTGCAGCAACAGCTGCTCCCTGCACTAACATTACCCAGTGTCCTTTGCCAGTTCCGTGTGCGTCGTTGCCAACGGGAGTAGTCATTTAAATGTCAGAGTATGTCTGACCGTGCCAAAGTCCTCCCTGTCTTCCCTTCTTGGCTTGACAGTTTATCCTGTTAGCCTTAGCCAGTTTGCTGTTAACGAGGCATTATTTGTCTTTTCTGCTTCATATTAACTGGTACTTATTTCAGTACAGTTTCAGTGTTTCCTTCTCTACGCATTATGTCAAATCCATTGCTGTCAGAACCATTGTTCATTTTGTAGTTCTGATTGACCAGATTGGCCAATTTAGAAACTTGAGCCCTTGCATTTTCTGATTGACTGAAATGACTGCAACAAATTAGTTTTAATTTGGCACATGGTTTTACAAATTCACCAAAATACTTTTCAGTGAATTTTGTGCTCTTTGATGAAAGATTTGTTTACTGTTTATGCAAAACAATGTGAAGGATGTGGTATCACACTGCAAAGGCAAGAATCACAGTGCAAAAGCAACAAAATGAATAGAAGCTCCGTAAATAGATTTAGGGATTTGATAATTGCTTATTCGCTGTACAGCAGATACTCATGTCAAACTTTTGGACTGGAAAACGATTGGGGGAAAATCCTGTAAACTGAAGGTGTGTTGGTTCACATACCTTTTAGGCTTGTTTATCGCACTTTCCGCTTCTTGGGACACTCTGAAAAGACATTTAGGCGCTACAACCAGTTACCCAGCCTCATAATTTCCTTTCCCAGTTTGCCGGTGTCCGTCGTCATACGTAATTGTATTTTGTAACCCACACACCCGGAACCAAAACTGTCTGTTTAACAGGACAAGGGTTCAGGCAGCCACATGACTTCCACCGAGGTCCCCTGGTAGCGGACGGAATATAATGGACTTGTCTCTGTGTCCTCATGAGAACCATTTGGTTCCAGTGTTTATTCAATAGGAACATATGAGCTTGATTTCCTTCTGCTGACATGTTTGATGTGCTGCTGGCATCCAGCGTGTGTGTGTGTGTTTTTCAAGGCACATTTGAAAACAAAACGTTTGTTATTGATGAGCCATTATGTCATTAGGAAATGTCAATGCATAAATTACCGCTGATTCATAAACATGAGGCAAGAGTCCATCTGATTGGCTGTGGTCTGATGCTGAGGACAGATCTGCATGCTGCTCTGACCGGGTAACACTGGGACAGGTAGATTACGCACACTGAGACAAATAGCACACTGAGTGCAACTGCATTACGCTGAAGAGTGTGTCTGTCTGCCTGCGCGTGTGTGCGTGTTTCAGAGGCAAAGGGGTTTTGAGGGTGTGTGTGGGCTTTTGACATTCTCCCCTAATGAAAAGCCTCTGTCTCTCATTCCTCACTCTCTCCCTCTCTCTCCCTCTCTCATTCCTCTCTTGCTCTGGTGTGTTGAGTGGGAGCTTGTCTAGGCCTCATTAATGTTGACTGGCGTCTCCTGCTTGGCGGTAACTGACACTCATAGACAAGTACAGCCGTTGGCTTCGACTCTGTCTCCCTGCGCCTTTACTGTATTCTGTTCATGGCCCCGCCGTCGTCTTAGAACATCATGGCTGTGTTCTGCCTCCATTACCGGCCATGCCTTTATGGCTGAATACACACACTGCGTGTGGGTTTAGTTGTACTTTCGAGGACCATTCATTGATACTGTACTTGTGAGGACCAACATTTGATTATCCTAAAAAAAAAGGAACCCCTAAACCTAATCTGAACCATAACCCGAAATCTCTAATCCTAACCTTGAAGGTGCCCTATGCAGGATTTTCCATTAAAAAAATATCGGATAGTAACCCTTACATACATCAGTTAACGTTAAAAAACAGTCTCTGGTAGAGTGTCAGGACTGACACAATCCCCACTGCCATAGTTGCAAGTAAAACGTGGAAGGCCCGGACATTCGTAGGCGTGTATTTCCTTGAAGGTGTGTGAAGTTAGGGCCAATGACAAGCTTTGTTTGGGTTCTTGTAGCCTACTCTGAACGCTCCAGAAACGTAAATGTATGGAAGCAACGCGAGCAAAAAACAAAGGTAAATTTTGCATTTGATGGCGAGACCTGTTTGTGTGAACAGTGATGCAGGGTTGGCTACCCTTCTACTTGACAAGTAGGTTACATCACCTCATTTAGCTAGTTGCCTAGAAGGTCAAGGAAATCTATGTATAAGTTACTAGAATTATGATGACGGAGAAACAATTATAGTATGTAGAAAATCATTCGATGTTCCAGTTTATTCTATTTGTATAAGCGCAGAGACGTTTTAGGAAGGTTTCTCCAAAGTCTTTGGTCGAGACAATAAGCAAACGAGCTAGGCTGCGTCCGAGCAGACACTCCTTAAATTCCATTTCTCACTGGTAAATAGTGTTTCAACCTGGTGTTCTCTGCAAAATGTTAAGAAAAACCAACATGCATTGTGGGTTGTTTGACTAAACCTTATGCAAAAGTGAATATTGCTCAGAAGAAGCAATTATATTGCCTTTTAGCTAGATTTAGCCTTATGCAAACTGGTCGAAGTGTGCGTATTTGTTCCAGCTAGCGCTAGCTAGCACGATTATGGTTTCATGTTCGCTAGATAGCCATCAACGAGTCATCATCTAACGCAATAGATAGCCCATATGACGTTTTGATTGGTTTAGCTGTTTACTTTGTTTATTCTGTGTTCTGTAGTTATGGAAAGGGCCCTTCAACTTTAACTCCATTTGAAACTAAAGTTCATTGTTCCAGCATCGACGGTTGGAGGTGACACTGCTTCAGACCAGTCAGTATGCTCTTAGTTAGTAATGTCAATGTCAGATCCTAATGGAGTTATAGAACTGATATAACTCACCGCCGAGAGATGGCGTTAAGTTGCATAGGGCACCTTTACATCTTACCCGAACCTAACCTTAATCTTACCCAAAAAATAATCCCTAACACCTCCAAGCCATAATTCCAACTATATACACTATCTTATTTGTATGTTATTGCCTTGGTGTCATTATACTTTCATGGCTTTTTGGTACTCACAAGTATGGTAAAACAAGTACACACACACACACACACACACACAAACACACACACACACACACACACACACACACCGCCCATGCCTGATCTGATCGGCTCTGTAGGCTCAGTCAGCCAGCATCTCACACACACAGCCTCATGGTAATGATGGAGTTGTCTGAAAATAATTAGCTGTTCCTAATAAGCATTTACCCACCTGTCATTCTTGTGTCTTGAACTCAACACCCAACCGTCATTTTGTCTCCATGTTACCATGCAACCATCAGTGTGTTACTAGATGATTCAACACTGAATGCAGGATTTGTAGATGGGAACCCTGGTAGACCAGAGCTTCTGTTTTCTAGTCCACTACTTGGTGCTATCTAGTACAGTACTTCAGACCAGAGCTAGGTGCTACTCCAGTACACTACCAGAGCTTTATGGAGGGAACACGCTTTCATTCAAGAAACAGCATAGTTCGTGTTGCGTTTGTCCTGTGTTGTAAATATGTTGGTTGAACTGGGTTGATGTTCTGGTCATGGGTAAATGGTCAAATATACTGTAAATTCCCCAATCACAGGACTTAACAAAAAACACACGGTACCACAAAACACAGATAAATTACATTAAGAATGATGGCAGAAAGCAGCGGAATTCCATCAATAAAGTTCTGAAGAAAAATGCTAACTCGGCTCCCTCTCTCCTTGAGTTTACTGGCTCATTCGTTATGAAACCTTTTGACATAGCCAAACACTTAATTTACACTTTTTTGTATAATAAGATTAGCATGAACGTAGACATAGAGGGCCAGCACCAAATACTGAGTCTTCTTATTTATGCACGACTGGCCAAACAACGAAAGAATTTCCAATATTTTTTTTTATTAAAGAAATTGAAAAATGATTAATTACCACACACCTGTTTAAATGCCAACCTAAATGCTAAACCACTACTGTACTGCTAAACTGACAGGCTTAATGAAATTGATCTGAAAAATTGGGTTTTGAAAATATGGCTTTGATATATTTTGGATGAGGAGTCACCTAACAGAAAGCCAAGGGTCTTCATTAATGGAAGCACTGTTGAGGATGGGGCACCACAGGGAAGCTGCCTTGGACCTTTACTGTTTCCTGATTTTTGTTTTACAAATGGCCTTCCATAGACCTTGAATAAAGCCTGAGGGTACTTATGCTGATGACACATTATGCATATCAGGCATTACATATGGGATTACCCAAAGCTACACCTCATCTAGATCTAGCATGGAATTACGTGGAGATTGAGTAAATTGATTGAACTGATGGATGTCACCCTAGATGGAAAGCCACGATAAAATGTCACTCTTCTCTCTTTTGTTTGAAATATACCTCTCGAGAACATAAATAAAAAGCAGACAGTTTTGATCACATTCAACCACACAATTGCTACGGAACATGGACGCATCACACCTGTTCTACAGCCAAGTTCGTGGTCCGGAGGGACACCGGCAAACTGCTGTTGGCACAGAACATGGCGACACATACTGAGCCACGGGAAGGTGTTTTGGTCAGGGGGTGCCGATAACGGTTGATCGACAGATATCGAACGGACGGGCGAGGCGTGCCCATTAACCACTGTGACCTGCGGCAAACTCGTATGCCAATGGACGACGTGCGCACATCGGCCGTAGTGATGTGCTTCTCATCGATGGATGAAGCGCGGGCATCAGTTGCTGAAGTTCAAACAGAAGCTGAGAGGTGCACAGCTAAACAGAGCCATGACTACATGGAACTCTCCGCCACCACAGGAAGTGGTTGCTAGCCTCAGGCTAGCAACAGAAAACCTCATTTAAATCAGATACCACAGCACTCTGACTCTCTTTGGTGTTATTGTATTGTATTTGTATCATACATTTTATTGTGGTTTTATGGGTATGGAACATTACTGTTATCTTTGTTTTAGCTCATGAAATATGGACCAAAATGGACATGCTGAGTTAAAATTTTTATTCAATTTTGTTTAATATTTTAAATCATTATAGTGTTGACAGGCATGCTTGTCACTTGCAAGTTCATAGTGGATGTTGCGATTCACTGTCAGTGACAATGTCAGAACTAAAATAGCCCTTGCATACATTTCTAGATCTTAGAAATGACACCCATCTACTTTTGATCCTTTTTCAATTTCTTTCCAATACTTTATCCCCCAAATGTATTCCCACTGAATCTCCAAACTTTAAGTCATAAGATTACTTTCCCATGA
Organism: Esox masquinongy; assembly: GCA_016801175.1. Classification (NCBI taxonomy): domain Eukaryota; kingdom Metazoa; phylum Chordata; class Actinopteri; order Esociformes; family Esocidae; genus Esox; species Esox masquinongy. The sequence continues at coordinate 8,629 of JACXGI010009176.1, forward strand.
AGGGAAATTGGATGAGATTACACAGAAAGTTGCTCTGTCATACCAAACTGTCATGAGCTGGTCCAATTTAATGGTTAGGAACCATTTGTCGTGTTCTTTCTTGACCAGGTTCATACAAGTGTTTGACAAAAAGCAGAGTGTTTCTCTCTGTGTGTGTAGCTTCCTGCTTTATTCTCCATCTCTTCAGTTCTTCAGTTAAAAACAATGAACCAGCAATCATGTTGTCCCTCAAGAAAGATCACCCACCCCCACTGAGCCAATCAGCGTGATTTTCTAAATGCTAAATCTCTCTGAAAAGATGCAGAACGATATCATGTGGTTCAGAGCCACTCCAGTTCTGAGGTCTAATGCCAAATTTAATCTCTCCTAAAAGTCCAACAGATTAATAGATAGAACTGATTTATATACACTGGTGTGCCATTGTGTTTTAGGTAGTAGTTTGAAAATGATTGCGTTGCGATGTCTTTGTCTTTAGATGCACCACATCTAGTTCCCTGCTGATGTGTCACAACCAGTGACAGAGTGGTAGCATTTAAAGTTGGGGGTTTTATATTTAATAAAATTAAAAATGGCGGAAAATCCAAATCTAAATTTCCTCCTTGTAATTTTGCATGTTCCGAGATACATCCAGTCTCCTCGCTTATGTCTTCTTGGGGGACAATAACCCTTCCGGAATTTTGTCAGGTAACGCCTTTGATGGAGAGCTGTGTGTGTGTGTGGTTTGGGTATGGGCCTGTGCGTGTGTGTGTGTGTGTGTGTGTGTGTGTGTGTGTGTGTGTGTGAGCGTGACACACCGACATCAAACTGAACTTTAGGTTGCAGAACGTGGAGCATTACAAGTATCGCCTGCCTGCCCAAATCACACACACACACACACACACACACACACACACACACACACACAGACCTTGTTCTGAGTGGAGGACCATATGTAATGATGCCAATGGTGATAACAAGGAGACTTAAGGATCTCTGCTGCCTAATCACTGCCTGCATTTCAAAGGGAAAAAGATACCAATTAAAAGAGATGGATCTCAATGAGGGCTTCTGACCTGACCTCAACTCTCTGTGGAGGGAGGGAGGGGGTGGGGTGGGGGGACGGAGACGTGCAACCAGATTGCACCAGTTCTGAGGCAAAGTTCCCCAATTGGACTTAAGGGATAGCCTTCTCAGCCTGCCGGTATGGCCAGCAGTGAGTTATACCACCAGCAGGGAGAACAGCATGGCACCCTGCATCCCACTGCTGTTTGTCTAAGTGGGGTCGGTCCTGGTTGGCCACTGGGAGACCCCATGCAGCTGGTAGTGATATCAGGGGGCCAGTAGGGGGCACTCTTCCATCTGGGATAACGATCAAATTCCAATGCCCCAGGATAGCGAAGGGGACTTTGCTAGGTTGACTAGACTAGGGTGAAGTCTTTCGTTTAGACTGTCACTGTGTGCTGACTCTGTGGACACAGAAGATATTATGGCACTTGAGGTCAGAGTAGGGGCTTTAACCTCGCTGTCCTAGCTGAACTTCCCATCAGACCCATTTGCTGGCTATGGTCCGGGTTGCCACAGTACTCGCGAGAACAAGCATTGTTGAAATTAATAACTCCCTTGTGTAGTTAATCTTCTTACCACCAGTGGGTGCTGTAGCACCCTCAGCCCCTTCTACTTCCTGTGACTATCCGAATGGATGAAAGTGTCCACTGAGACTCACAAAAACTGCCCCTGTGTCAGCCCTATGACACTCGCAAGCCAAGTAAGGTGTTCTTTTAATTAGGACAGATTATATGCAATCCCAGGAGAGTATCGACTTCATGTAGTTACTCCGAACTGCACAAAGTTGTCCTTTCTTGCCGTTGATGTCCTCTCCGGTTGTGGAGCGAGGCGGGAGGCGGCTGGCATTGATGACCCCAGCTGATCCATCAGGGCCTGTTTCATTATCCTGGCCCTTTCTCTAGTTCTTTGCTCCTCAAAACTTGTTTCATCTCCTCCTTGATCTCGTCCACGTTTCTCCTTGTCATTGACTCCGTTTCAGAGAGTTCTTCTCGTTTTCCGTCTTTCTCTCTGGAGGTCTCTGACGTCTGGTGTCAGATTTTCTGTCATCCGCCTCCATTCGTTTTTCACCTGGCAGAGTTGATCAACGCAGCAGCTCCATCTGTGTCGCTGCAAAGCCGGTCCAGGAGTGCTTCTTTCAACTCTGCGAGTTCTGTCTCAAGCGGGGAGAGGCTGTCTTTCATCTACACCATGATGGAACAGGTGATGATTTGGACGTTTCTTTGATTGTGTTCTTCCTATTTGTGTTCATTGGAGAGGAGCTTTTTGAGATGTAAGGTTAATTAAAGACTCCACAACCCCCCAAGCCTGCCACCTATTAAAATGTATGAAAGTGTCTAGAGCAGCTTTACTACTTTGGATCAGTGTCGTCATGGTGACGGATGTGTTGATTGTGAGCTAGCTCATCTGACTCTCCTAACCCTGGTCTTTATATATCTGAGGATGAATCAGGTCGTTTACTGATTAACAAGATTGACATTCTCTAATAACTCTGTCTTCCAGAACTTTCACTGTATGGTATGTCAAACTAGGAGGTAACTAGAATATCCAAACTTTAGAACCAATTAATATCCACTTTAAATTAAAAGGAGTTATGACTGGCATGGTGCCAGATTTATGATCTAACTAACTAAACAAATGATCTATACCAAACCTAAATTGTTAACCAACGTGAATTAATACCTAAACTTAACCACTGACTCTAGTTTACTTTCACTTTTACTTTTGCACTGTGACAGCTAACTATACAGAAAAGTAACCGTCAAAACCCAACAATTATCACTGTAAAAACCCACTTCACCGACATGTTCAATTTCAAAGGGAAACTGTAAAAGCTTGTTAGGGGAGTAAGAGAAAAAGTACACTAGCGCCATGAAATGAAAATCAATCGGCTGTGTCTCAGGACACATTTTACAGAAACAGGAGAGGTGAGGGGTTGGGGGGGTAACAGAGATAGGGAAAGATACGGTTGAGAGGAGAGAGAAGTTTGATGAATACGCTGGTCGGGTCCCTGCTGAAGCATTGTACACGTTTATGAAGAGTGGGTGGAAGTGGGAACTTGGGCATGAAAAGGGATGAACAGGCAGATGGATGGAGGGGTGGAGAGATGGATGGATGGAGAGATGGATGGATGGAGAGATGGATGGATGGAGGGGTGGAGAGGCTGACAGAGGTCCCACCTGATGGTTTGCAAGTCTCTAGTGAGACTGAGTGAGGATTAATGCACTGGTTTAAAACGCTTTGATTAAGATGTCGTGTGTGTGTGTGTGTGTGTGTGTGTGCAAGCGCACATGTTTGCATGTCCTAGGATGCACATATGGAGATGTTTTTCCTGGTTGTCTGAACATGTCATTGGTTCAGCGTGTAACAAATTGAAGATTATGCTCCATGGGACACAGTCTGTTTTTATTTATTTAATTTATTTATTTTGTAGTCTGACACCCATCTACTTACATTAAAATTCCATAAGCCAACAGTCCTATACTGATTGCAGAAATAAGGGTGACACAAGAGCTCATTTAACATCATTACAAAATGGCACACATGGTTGTCATCAATAACAGGTAGCTTATCTCATCAGGTGACTCTCCAATGGGCCCTGGAAGTGGATGTGATGAGGTTTGGAACGCAACCCAATATTCATTGGCCCATGGATAATCACTCAGTACAGATTTCCAGCACAGTGAACTGGTCACAGTAATTATGAATTAAATACACTGCGTGATGATCAATGCATATATGGCAGGAAGTAATCAATCGAAAGTGTAAACACTTCCTGATGAACCTACTCTCTGTTGGGTCTGGTATTGCGCTACATAGGGGCTAGGGATCTGATCTGAGGTAGTTCACTACATAGAGTATTGGGTTCCATCTGTCCATAGGGTTCTGATCTGATTGGGTTCCACGTGGGCCCCAGACAAGCTCTGACTCTCGAATAATTACAACAAAATATTTCATTCTGTGGCATCACCTTATTTAATGCATAGATTCAATAGATTCCTTTATGTGTTTTTAAGCCCGGTCACTCTGCATGGTTGGCAGGCTATTTGAGGTGAGGCTGTAATACCATCTGACAAACATATTTCATGTCAGCCAGCCTGACATCACTCACTAATCAAGATAGATTGCACTTTGTTCCCCCTTTCGTGACTTTGGTCGCGCCCGATGTCATTGCGTGTGTGTGTGTGTTACTCTGTGTGTTTTTCCCCAACTCAGCACTTCACTTTCCAAAGATCCGACTCGGGCTGGACCCAGCCCTCTCCCATGATGCTTTGCAGGCGGAAGTCTTGGAAGTACTCCAAGAGATGGCTGCATTGTGAGAGGAGAAAGAAGTGCAATCTGTCAGTTTGAAAAACAAACACACACACACACAATCTGTGAATTTGTCGCACACTGCGTGCTTGTGACAAACACACACAAAATAAATCTGCATTTAATTTTCTCAGTCTGTTAGGCTGGCTGTTGGTGTCTGCTGATGACAGGACAGCTAACTCATCTACGTCATGAATAGTTATGAAGCACACACACACACACACACACACACACACACACACACACACACACACACACACACACACACACACACACACACACACACACACACACACACACACACACACGACGAGTAGGCGTTTCTGTCAGTGCTTTATCTCTGTCATCTAAACACACTTTTAAAGGTAGAGTTGACTGTGTGTGTGTGTGTCTGTGTGTGTGTCACCTCCCCTGCATAACAATTCACTGCAGTTCCTCTCTCCTGAAAAATTTGACTATGTTTTCACAAAAGAAATGTAGACAGGAAATAAACCATTTTTTCTATATATGTAGTACTGGGGCTATAACTGCAGTTTGGCTTGGTTACGTGTACGCTGTGGCAGTAAATAAAAAGTAATGAATCCGTGTTGCAGTAACCTTTAATACATGTCTCACAGTCAAACACTTTAAATGGACCACTGTATTTTCCATACACACGTGGTTTTACCCTATTGAAACCATACTCACAAGTTGGGCTTCTGTCCCTCCACTAGGTCAGCCCGAGGGACGGGGTACAGGGACTCGTAGGTTCGGCCGTCTCCTGACCCGTGGATGGCGTAGGAGTTCATCTTGTTGACGTTAGGGGGGAAGTAGCGCCAAGGGATGAGAGCTTCCCCTGTCCAGCGGTTTCCTGTCATGGACGCCGTGAACGACAGGGGCAGTTGTTGCTGGACGCCCCAGAACACAACAGAATGTTAAATACAACACGTGCAAAAGAAGAGAGAACAAAACAGGAAGTAGTTTGTGAAAAACAACTACATGTAATATATTCTCTCACTAGGCCATCAGTATGGGATTAATTCCCCTCGACAGATGATGTCAAAACTCCCTGACGCAGATTTCAGTGTGACATGTTTGCTCTCTGGTACGCTATCGTTGAGACGTTTTAGTATGGGAAATGTGCCTGGCTTTGACACTTTATCTAATTGAAATTAAACATTTCATGTCCTCATCTATCATGAAAAATCTGCTATGTAGCCTACTCGTGCTTAATCGAGGTCTAGGGTACATTATTTATTTCAAAACTATGTCATCCATTGATGATTTCACCGGTCAGGATTAAACATGACCATGCTATCAAGAAGGGAAAAATAAATATTCCTGAAATGTAGGCAGTAACCAGATATATAGTATTCGGGTCTTGTTGAAACAGCCTATATTGGGTGGGATTGTAATGCATTGCATAGTGTTGTTCATTCGGTCTAACGGATCGTACATGAGTTACATGTTTGTGGCTTAGGAGAGTCGTACGGCCAAACCTACCATAAATGCATGACCTCTTCCAGAAAGCAACAACACCAAATGTTGTCCGTGCCTGCAGTAGAAAGGGAAGGAAACAGAATTAGAATGGTCATACTACTAAATATATCCTGCGAGTGTATAATGACCAGCAGGCAATCAAAATATTAAGAAGATTACTCCACTTACGGACAAAGCTCCACCTCTAAATATTTCTCAGTGGTGCTGTCCAGAAAGAAGGCCTCAACCACTGTGGGAAAGCACAAGAACATATTCGATTATGGGCATTCAGACCCACTTCATTTTGCCCAGTGTGTAGAGGCCTATAGTAAGGTGACGGAACTAAGCAACCACAACAACAACAAAAAAGTTACATTCATTATTCCAGGTCCCAGTTGTCATGGCGTCATTATGATATTTCTGCAGATCCCCCACCACAAACAAACACTGTTTCTTCTGTCTACACACCTTCATAGTCCCAGAGGCCCGGGAAGGGCCCAGGAGGTCCTGGGGGACTAGGGGGATCGTTAAACAGGGGAGTCGACACCTGGACCCTCATCCCTCCTTCTCCGGGGGAGAAGGTCAACTTCACTGGGTCGTGATTCACGGGCAAGCTGTCCCACGTTGTTGCGATCACAAACTCCATCTCTGTCTGGGACGGACACAGATTGATATTGTTGCCTTTGATTCTTTGGGTTGGGAGCAGTTTAAAGTTAAATCCAGCATTGGTTTGTTGTTCTGCAATAAGGCACCGTTCACCCGTGCCGCCTAGTATACACCATTCTGCCAGTTCTCGACTATAGCGGAGTACGCTGTAGGCTTGCTGCTGAAAAGATCCAGCATAAGTTAGTTGTAATTTACCACACTGCCATCCGCTAACCTGTGCCCCCGACAACACTCATCATCAATGTGAACTTTAAACTCGTGTTTAATTGGCCCTCCATACACAGATGACTTCGGACTTATTGATAACACCTTATTTGTCTAGAAGTGATTCCACCCTCTATTAGCTCACTCCTTAACATCTGCCAATTTCAATAATAACCTGCTATAGCCTAGTAAATGTCTCAATTTTGGTCCCCCTTAAAGCCTATACTACTGTACCTCATTTTAGCGCACTGTCTCCAGTGACTGAAACAAATTGCAAAAGCTTGAAACATTTGTATCACCTCACGAAAATAAACAAGCTGCTATCGGATAATTGCTGTTGATCTGTATTGTTGTTTTAACAGTGGTTACGTTGCAACTGTCTAACAACTGAATGCCTCTGGCCAGGTCGTCATTATAAATGACACTTGGTTTTCAATCCATTTGCTGGTTACAATAACGCTTAAAAAAATAGAAACTCTGACTGGTTTGTAATAATGACACGTGTCTAATCCCAGATCGTTTTATCCATTATTTATGACTAATTATTTATATAGTTTTTTATCATTACATTAGGCTAGAACTCATCGGAAAACGAGTGCAGGAGTATAGACAGTAAAGCAGATACTGTACCAAAATAATACTTTCTGTAAATGAAATCAAGGATGAGACCGTGATGTCCAAGATAGATATCATCAGCGCATCGAGACGAGTGAAATCTAGACTACTTACTTTGTTAAAGGAATCCAAGTCAGGTACACGCTGATGTAAATATATGGCTAGCTTCGCTGTATCTTGTTTACATAAAACAAATTGTTGCCAGCAATGTACTTATTCTCTCAGTATCAACTTCCTGGAATTATGATTGATGGGTGGAGTAATTAGGGAAGTAGTTGGCACCCAAAGAAGTACAAGACAAATGTCTCTTAATACAGTTTTTGACATAATGAAACGGCGTTTACAATCTAATGAAACACTGCGTGGTTTCAACTTTAACCCGCGCTTCAATAAATACGTGGAACTACATGCTTAGGTTTTTAATTTAGGGAGGCAGAATACGAGGTTGCACCTCTTTGTTTTGATTGGTTTTTGGCTGTTGGTTCCTTCAAACTAATGGCGGAAGGATTGACAAATTAAATGGGTATCTACATACTGTTTTCAGTGTAAACTTGGAATTGCACATTGCACAACGTATCTTTGTAAATAACACTATCTAATCGAATTGTGTGATATATGCAAGCAAAAAGCGAACACGTCTACCTAATAGCATGCTGGATGCCTCTCGGACTACCCGTCTAATGTTTGTCGCTCATAAGATATCGCAGCAGAATCACTGCTTGCAAACCTACAATTAGGATTAGCTAGCAACAGTAGCCAGCTGGCTACGCCCAGAAACCCAGCTAGCTAATCTAACAGTAAACATTAAACAACATTGTAGTTTTTCACGGTCATGACAAGGGTGCGCCCTACAAATCAACTGTTCTAATCGTGTTCTACTATTCCCCTAGTATTTTAAAAAAACACTTGTTGATTGTTGTACAAGGCTGTTTTGTATTTCGCTGTTTTTTTCCCGCTGTTTTGTATTGTCAGTTGACGCGTTAATAGCTACAGTAGCGGGCTATATTTGCTAGCTTTAGCGTTATAGCAAGTGAAGTTAATAGCGAGTGCATATCCACACACTCTAGTAAATTGTTGCCAACTGTGCTTTTGTGCAGATCCATTGTAAGATGTCCACAGAAATCGATTTTTTACGTGATCAAGGTGAGTTGGTGATTCTCTGAGGACTAACCGTACCTTAGTAACTAGTGTTGTGCTATATAAATAGCCACAGCCCTAACCTCATTTGATAAGACGGTAGTATGTATTTAGGGTACCTATGTTATAACTGCTGTCATTCTGCATTTCAGTTCAAAGGCTGAACTCCGCCCTGAGTCATTATCAAGATGGACACCGCTCTCACACATTCCCAGTACAGGTACTGTATGGGAAGGGATCGTTAATTAATTAAGGATATAAATAATGACCTGGCCGAAGGCATACAGCTGCCGGAGGACAGGGCCGCACGCACAGAACCACATACATTAAATATACAGTATATGTATGTACTGTATACACAAACATATATACTTACAGATGTACTGTATGTGTGTATGTGCAACTGATGTGTGTACAAATAAACACTATATTAAAATCACAAACAAATAGCATTACATGCAACAAAACACACGCATATAGGTTTGATGATTTAGCAAGTGCATTGTATCAGAGCGCAGCTCAGCAAATTTCTTATGTTCAGTGAGGTGTGATGGAAGTGTCAAGTTCAAGGGACTTTGGTCACTAATAAACCCTCTAAAATCAACCCTCATTATCATGGCCTCCTAATCATCTCAAGCTTCCAATTGGCACATTAATTGCCTCTCCTTCTGCTGTATAAAACAACAAAGTATCCTCCAAAGCGATTGTCACTATTAATGAGAAAAAAAGGCTTCATAAAATAATCAATTGTAATGAGTTATGAACTGTTAACTCAAAGGGAATTTAATGAACTTCATAATGATTCAAGAGAATCAACCAACATTTTAGAGATGTATTTCCCCCGCAACTAATTGTCAATTATTGGCACTTTTCTGTACTTCTTGCAAGGATGAGAGCGTTGAGACATTTGCAATATTTATTCATGAGATTGGAGAACACATTTGTAGGGATCGGCAGTGAGCTGAGAGCTTTCTAAATGGCCTGTCTTCGCAGGGCGAGGAGGCGAGGCAGACAGAGACCGCTGCGCCGTGGCTCTCCGACCGCGGGTAAGTGGGGAGGATGAACCGCTTTCTGACCGGGTCACCCAGATGGACTCTGGCCGTGTTCAGGAACTAATGACCGTATGTCCCAAGTGCCCCCTTTCTGCAATACCCGTCTTTACTGTCCAGGGAGCATTGGTTAAAATAGTGCACTCTGTATGGTGCCATTTTGGAGTCGGCTTAATTTTAAAGTTGATGGTTGTGTGATGCTGTGGGGTACCTGCTTCACCACCAGCCCAAAGTACAGACCCAGGACCAACACCAAGATTAACACCACAAGGACCGATGAAGCAATGATTTTCCACTTCTTCCTCTGGCTGTGGCCTTCTGAAGATGAGAACAACAGTGAAGAACAGTATCTTTCCCGCGTCGGTACTTAGAAGTTGCTGCCACATAGGTGAAAATGTACTTTCGCATGCCGAGGAGGATGTTCTCACCGTTCATCTGGAGACTTTCCACACTTTCAACACCCATGTTGCAGAAGGGGGTCTGTTTCAGCCCTACAGTGTCCAAAGCTTTTAAAGTATGATAAAGCTATCAGCACCAACAACGACTACTGTAAGAGCCAGAGCAACAACGGACTACTCTTCCCAGGACTAGTGATAACAGACTGCCCTGCACCCAAGCCATTGACCCAAGGAGACAGAACGTCTCTGCAACGTAACCGTGGTAAAGCAATTATATGCGAGACTTCTCAAGTATTCCGTTACACACGTTTATCACCAGGATATGTTTAGTCTTGATGGGAAAAAAAGGCCATAAAGTTTGGTTGATCTTTAACTTTTCACTTCAGAGTTAGCCGAAGTTCATCTTTTTGGTATCAATTTTCTCAGCCCGGGGCCTGTTCACATCGACACTACCACACCATTTGTTGTTAGAAACATTATTCTTTGTTTGGTGGGCGGCGAGGTTCACTAAACAAAATGAAAAGTTTGTGTCTTTAATATCTGTATTGGAAGCCACTGCTAGGGCTGTGTGCACGTTCGTGTGCACGTTCGCTGGTCTTACCCTTGATTCCAAGTGATTCTGGCTGAGGTGATTTCAGTGTGATCTTGTGTTTGCGTTTCAGCGTCATGGCCCCTCTCGTAGCGGAGTATGACCGACACATGGATGAGATGACTGGACAGCTGCAGCGCTACCAGGTAAATATTCTCCCAGAGATTTGTTGCGTTTTTGCAACCATGAAATTAGCGAGCGTGTTGGGCCTCCCTAAAAGCGTAGCGTTTCCCCCACTTTTGGTCAATCAGCTTACAAAAGCAGCTGAATTTTTTTTTTATATATATATTCTAAATATTTAATATTGTGCTTTAGGTGTTACAATGATTCCCCACATTTTTTACTGCTGGTTTTCTCACTTAAACATAAACTGAGTGAACTGTCTAGAATTTTAGCAACCTGAAAACGACTGGGATTTCAAGTTTGCTCGCCATCTGTTATTGCTTGTTTGAGGGGAGGTGATAGATGATAGAAACCCGCTGTAGCTTCTACTGTTGGTCAATAGAAATCCAGCATTTTAGGATAAGCTTTTGTACCCACATCATTTATTGTGAGTAAACATTTTGGAACCCCCTCGTTTCTCTTAACGTAGATGAATTATGGACATGATCTGAGGTTACAGTGCAAAAAAATGTGTAGCCCCTTTAACCATACATTCTAATGCTCGTTCTGTAATCCATGTATGTGGCGGGCGACGACTCAGAAGAAACGTCAGTGTGCTGAGTGAGTCACGCGTGTTGTCCTTTACACTCGTCTGAACCTACAGGTGCAGATGACTGACGTGAAACTGAAGCTGGACAGGGTCGTGAAGGAGAACGAACGGTAGGCTTTGCTCGCCGCGGAAACACGGCCGTTCCGTCCGGCTGCCTTGTTATTGGCCGTCGACTAGCTGGAGATACCTGGGGTCGCGGAGTTCAGCCGAGGCGTGGCCCTGTTAAGGGTTGTTCCCGAGCCTCTGTTCTAGACCTGTGGCTCACTGTCTCGTGCCGAGTCGGAGAGACCCCGAGCAAAAGCAGTCTGCGATGCGGTCCGTCTGTCGTCGTCTTTAAACCGGCTGAGACTGACATGCGTCTTGTTAACATTCGCCCTTTTACACTTCAGCGGTACACATGCTGCTCCGTTCCACCTTGAATGTAGCCTGTACAGACTCCAGTGTTTGACGGGGTCACGGCTCTGTTTCCATCCAGGCTGCACGCGGAGCTCAGGGAGTCGGTGGAGAGGCAGCTACAGGCCCTTCCGGCGGGACCGGGGGCGGATGAGGACGTGCTGGGGGACGACGGGGTCGTCAAGAACCTGCAGGAACAGATCCAGCTCTCTGTACAGGTGGGAACAGCATGTGTTTGGGTGTACAACACGTTAAACTAACACTAACTGAAGAGTACAGGCTTGTCGGAGGATCACCACATAATTAAACGCAAGTGGTTCTTTTGGAGGTCATAGGTTGTCCCAAGACCTTTGATGCCCAGAAATAGGGAATCAGGATAAAGTCTGTGTCTGTGTCTGTGTCTGCGTGTAGGAGCGGGACAAAGCCATGGAGCTGTGGCAGGAGTCAGCCCAGGAGCTTGACCGGCTACAGCAGCTCTACCAGAGGGCCACCTCTGACGGACAGCTCTACGTCGCAGAGCGACAGCGCCTTAAGGTAGACCTTCTTCGCCGTGGCCACCAGGGGGCGATATTGTTTTGGTTGTCGCTACTCCCCCGGTGCCTAATGAGATGCACTGGCTGATTACCGCTGTGTAAATTCCCGGTTCGTGATTGTGATGTCATCACCTTATTCTTTTGCCGTAGGATCAACTGATGCAATTCCAGCAGCACATCCGGAACCTCCAAGTGACCAATCAGAAACTGGAATCAGTAAGTTGCAGCTAATTGAACGATACCAGAGATATGGAATGTAGAATGAGCTGTCAGCTGTCTGAAGCCTTTTTTGGGACCTGGCTAGAACATTTTAAACTTTAACCTGAACATCCAGCAGTGTTGCATAATCCTCTGACAGAGTAATCCCTCTGACCTCCCAGCACCTGACACACATTCACACAACACTCACCGAAGACAGACAGAGACGGTGCCGAGACACAGTGAGAGACAAAGGGAGTGAGAGAGACCGCAAGAGAGACAGAGCGAGGGAGAGCAAAAGACACAGAGAGAAAGAAACACACACCCAGAGAGAGAAAGAGACAGACACCCAGAGAAACACACGCAGAGCATATCTCTGGCTCTGTAAGCATAGATTACAGATGAACCTGTCACACCCACCTTCTGCTCCTAGAGTCATGTATCCTTCTCCATTTTTAATGAGGGGCAAGGCACTGGCTTTTCTCCGTTAGTCTGTCTCCAAATATCGCAGTCGAGTTGCAGTGGTGTCACGAGTGGTGTGTTTTTCGAGGGAGCTGTGCGCGCGCGTGTGAGACATGTTCGTTGTAAGACGTGAGCGTGCGTGAGAAGACCCGTGCGGCAGCATGCCTCACCGCCATGCGTGTCTCTTGTGCCACACGCAGACCAACCAGCAGTTCCTCAAGACGCTGACGGAACAGAGCAGCGAGATGGAGGAGCTACGCAACCAGCTCAGGTACACAGTTCAGGTCCTAACTACTACAGATCCAAAATGGCCGCCGGGTGAGGTTGGCCTGCAGCCGCTGTCGAGCTCCAGTAACGCCACTGTCCGATCTGACTGACAGAACAAGGTTCATCAATGGTGTTGTCTCTGACCTGCTGCAGGCAAGCCAAAGCAGACCTGAGGATAGCCACAGCCAAAGTGGAGGAGATGACCCGGCTGCTGCAGAACGTTCATGGGCAGATCCAGAGGAGGGTAGGACTACGAGCCGATTTCTGACGTTCTCCGGATCCTGAATAATGAATTTCTATGACGCTGAAAGTGTGCGTGCGTGCGTGCGTGCGTGCGTGTGTAGGAGGACGACGCGGCAGAGGCTCAGGGGAGAGAGGAGGCCTCGGATCGACGTCTCCAGCATCTCCAGTCAGCCCTAGGCCAACTAGAAGCCAGGTGAGGGACGCACACAAACCTTACTATGACCTCCTAGCGTCGTGATCCACCCACATCGTCGCTCCTCCTTGGTTTGTCCCTCGCTGAAGCTCCCCCCCACCTGTCTTTCTCTACCTGTAACTTTGTCTCCCGTCCCGTAGGTTGAAGGCCGCCAGTCAGGAGGCCGAGGGGGTCCGCAGGGAGCAGGCTGTGTGGGAGAGACAGGTCAGAGGTCACAGCCCTGTCTGATTTAGCTACTGTTTACTAGGTGATGTAGTTCCACCGCGCAGTGTGTAATCAAGCCTGGACCAATCAGGTGGGGGAACTGCAGAGCCGCTGCGCCTCCCTGGAGGAGGAGCGATACGAGGCCTTCTCCAAGATCCGAGACTCCACCCAGCTGGCGGAGGAGGCCTCGCTTCAGAAGGACCAGGTACCCTCACCGCTGTGACACCTCTTATGACACCGCTATGGGCTCTTTCATTGGGTAGTTCATTATTCTTGGTTTGTGTGTCGTAGAAAAATTATGTAGTTCGTATTTTATTGTTCGTGCGCCTTCGAACCATGAAATGGATCGGATTAGTTCTAATTTCATAATTCATGTGTCGTAGAAGATGAGTTAGTTCGTATTTCATAGGTCATGTGTCATATATATTTTTAATGAATTGACATGTAGCGGGTGTTTTGTCTGTCTTCCAGGCCCTACTGAGAGAGAAGCAGAAGACTGAGGAAGTGGAGAAGATGAAGGAGGCCATCAGACAGCTGATTCAGGACGCAGCCGTACGCACCAGAAAAGAGGTCTGTCTCTTCTACCTAAAGTGGTGTTAAATCATTCTTCATATCTCCAAGTAACTACATCGTCATGACTACTACAATATTCTCTCTGCACGCTCTACTGTAGTGGATGAACTCACTGACCTGCTTGTCAGCGGAGAGACTCTGGGAAGGCTATTCTGTGAATGGGTCT
>JACXGI010009177.1:0-31191 GCA_016801175.1 Esox masquinongy
GAGACCATTTAAAGGCCTTTGCAGGTGTTTTGAGTTAATTAGCTGATTAGAGTGTGGCACCAGGTGTCTTCAATATTGAACCTTTTCACAATATTCTAATTTTCTGAGATAATGAATTTGGGGTTTTCATTAGTTGTCAGTTATAATCATCAAAATTAAAAGGAATAAACACTTGAAATATATCAGTCTGTGTGGAATGTATGTATACATTATACAAGTTTCACTTTTTGAATGGAATTACTGAAATAAATCAACTTTTTGATGAAATTCTAATTATATGACCAGCACCTGTATATACTATAAACATGGTTTCTCAAATACTAAGGGGGTCCCAATTTTTGTATGCAATATAGCAGACTTAAAGGTAAAAAAACAATTAAAGACACACATGGAAGGTGGATCATTCTTAACTTGGAACTAGATGATAAACAGTTATGGCTCATTAACTTCTATGCTCCTAACAAAGATGATCCACACTTCTTTGCAGACATATAGCTCTGGAAAAAATTAAGAGACCACTGCACCTTTTTCTTTCCATTCCAAAAAAGTTGAAAAGGAAAGTTTTGAGTGAGGAACAGAAGTGTTCAATTTGCAGTGGTCTCTTAATTTTAACCATTCAAAAACATTTTTATTCACTGCTCCGTAACCGTAGAAGTTAAATACTTCATTCATCTTCCATGTTAATAGGGTTATTTTTCTGCAAATAACAACGTCTCATTTGTGTACATTCGTCAACCAGAAGCCCCAAAATCGCGATCACAAAAACTCTATTTGACGCGCCGGCGCGTCCAGGTCACACCTTTTTTTTATTGCTCCAGAACTGTAGAATTTAGAGGCTTAATTTCTTTTCTATGGGAACACCGACATTCCGCTGCAAATAACATCTCGTTTGTGTACTTTTGTAAACCAGAAGCCCCGCAATCGTGATCACAAATATTGATCACCTATAGTTCTTCAGGATTTCAGCAGCAGCCCTAACCAATTATACTTGATCTTTTTCTGTTGTTTAGAAGTCTACAATACATAAACCAATCCAATGCGAAGACTATCCAAGTCCCCAAAAGAGAGAGAAAGAGCGAGCGAGCGCTCGCTCGCTCGCTCAAGTTAAATGGTTTCAAAACCATTCAACTTGTACTTATTCTGAACCCCTCAGGGTATCCAAATGTAATGTAAAACAGGCTACCTATTACATTTTACTATGTTATTTTCAATTTATAACCAAAATATGTGCATTTGCGTTTTTACGTATTTCTGACTATTTCACATTATTACTCATGTAAGTGTCTCAAAAAAATGTTTTCAATACATCCTCCATGTAGCTGATTTGATTTGATTGGCATCTACTTCACTCTGACTGAAGCCCCAAGAGGACAAGGATACTGGAAGTTCAATCAAAGGCTTTTAAACGATGACTCATTCGTGACCAGAACAAGATAATTTATTATTAATTTTTTTAAGGCCAATATTGACTCATCAGATCCTCATGTGATATGGGATGCATTCAAATGCACATTTAGAGGCCACACAATACTATATTTTGTAATAAATAAAAAAAAATACCTGGCAAGGAAAAATGAACTAAAGACAGAAATAGAGAATCCAAGAGAGTTAGATAGTAGTCAAAACGATCAAGACAACAAAGCAAATTAGAAATTAATAAAAATAAATGGAGTCTATAATTCAGGAACGATTAAACCTCTCCTATTGTAAAAACAAAGCCAACTGGATGGAAAATGGTGAAAAATGTCCTAATTGTTTTTTAGATCTTCAACACAGGAACTCAACAAAAAAAATATTTCAAAAATTGAGAGTCCTTCATGACTTATTCGAAGATGTCTTGGGAGAGACAACAAAGTATTTTGAGGAAATATACTCAATAGAACCTCCACTTCATCCACCAACTGAGACAAATTGCCAGGATTTCTTTACTAATAAACAGGAAGTTAATTTAACATTTATACAAAAGGAACAGGGTAAGGAAAAAATAACAGTAGAGGAACTCCTGGAGACTATCAAATCTTTTGAGACTGGTAAGTCACCAAGGCTCGATGGCATTCCCACAGAAGTACAGCTCCGGAAAAAATTAAGAGACCACTGCATGTAGAGCTGTATGTACCATTTGTAAAGAAAACAAGAGTGAGCAGGCAAAACACATGTCTTTTATTTCTTATGGGATTCATATTCAACTGTAGTTTATAACAGAATGTCACAATCATAAAATAAAACATGGCAACAAAGAAAAAAAAATTAATTGAGCCCTGTTCAAAAGTCTGCATTCACTTAGTTCTTAATACTGTGTATTGCCCCCTTTAGCATCAATGACAGCGTGCAGTCTTTTGTAATAGGTGTCTATTAGGCCCCAAATTCTTGCAGGTGGTATAGCTGCCCATTCGACTTGGCAAAATGCCTCCAGGTCATGCAAAATCTTTGATCATCTTGCATGAACCGCACGTTTGAGATCTCCCCAGAGTGGCTCGATGATATTAAGGTCAGGAGACTGTGATGGCCACTCCAGAACCTTCACCCTTTTCTGCTGTAACCACTGGAGGTTCAACTTGGCCTTGTGCTTAGGGTCATTGTCATGCTGGAAAGTCCAAGAGCGTCCCATGCACAGCTTTCGTACAGAAGAATGCAACATATCTGCCAGTATTTTCTGGTAACATGCTGCATTCATCTTGCCATCAATTTTCACAAGATTCCCCGTGACCTCAGAGCTCACACCCCCTCAAAACATCAGTGAGCCACCACCATGCTTCACAGTGGGTATGGTTTTCTGTTCACTATAGGCCTTGTTGACCCCTCTCCAAACATAGCGCTTATGGTTGTGACCATAAAGCTCTATTTTGGTCTTGTCACTCCCAATTACAGTGTGTCAGAAGCTGTGAGGCGTGTCAAGGTGTTGTCGGGCATATTGTAACCGGGCTTTTTTGTGGCATTGGCGCAGTAAAGGCTTCTTTCTGGCAACTCGACCATGCAGCTCATTTTTGTTCAAGTATCGTCGTATTGTGCTCCTTGAAACAACCATACCGCTTTTTTCCAGAGCAGCCTGTATTTGTCCTGAGATTACCTGTGAGTTTTTCTTTGTATCTCGAACAATTCTTCTGGCAGTTTTGGCTGAAATCTTTCTTGGTCTACCTGACCTTGGCTTGGTATCAAGAGATCTCTGAATTTTCCAATTCCTAATAAGTGATTGAACAGTACTGATTGGCATTTGCAAGGCTTTGGATATCTTTTTATAATCTTTACCATCTTTATAAAGTTCCATTACTCTACCTTGTTATGAAGGTTTTTTGACAGTTCCTTTCTGCTCCCCATGGCTCAGTATCTAGCCTGCTCAGTACATCCACGTGAGAGCTAACAAACTCATTGACTATTTATACACAGACACTAATTGCAATTTAAAAAGCCACAGGTGTGGGAATTTAACCTTTACTTGCCATTTTCACCTGTTTGTGTCACCTTGTGTGTCTGTAACAAGGCCAAACATTCAAGGGTATGTACACTTTTGATCAGGGCCATTTGGGTGATTTCTGTTATCATTATGATTTAAAAAGGAGCCAAACAACAATGTGATAATAAATGGTTTCATATGATGACTGTCCTTAAATAAAAGATACTTTTTTGCATGATCCGTCATATTTTCAACATCAATGCCATAATTTCACAATTTCTGCCAGGGTATGCAAACTTATGAGCACAACTGTGTTGTCTTATACTTACCATATTGACACTCTATGGCAGTACTTTGTATATACTCAATATGCTTCTGTGCTGTCTTTCTCTTTGACACATACACAGACACACACACCTTAGACAGTGGGCTGTTGAGTCAGAAGTCTATATGACTACACAAAGGTATACAGTGTGAGTGTGCCCTACCAGACCATTTTCCTATACTCACCATATTGGAGGACCCCGTCCATTGTTGCTATGCAACTATATTTACCTCTTGTTTTTCCAGAAGTGTAATAACCTATACGATAATCTTTATTCCATTGTAATTACAATGTATTACCTGGGGAATTACATTGTTGGTCATACCATTGTTAATATGTATTTACATAGCAGTTATATAGTACTGTGTCAACTTGAGGGAAAATGCTACCCGGAGTTCTACAGAATTTAATTTGGAATCACGTTCATCCCTGAGGTAGTTCTTGCCTCTGACTAAGCTAGGCGACGATCGGCTTGTTGCGTTGTGCGGTGCAGTATAGTATTACTAGTTCTGTGATTACCAACAATGAATATGAACAGCAGAAACACTACAATCGCGAGAGTGTTGGGTTTTCTGGCAATTGCACACATAGAAAATATGCAATCAAATTGTTGCACTGTAGAGCCCTAAAATAATTCAATCCCTTTTCTCAATGACACAGACCTAACATTTAGATCCAACTAGTGCTCATGTATTCAAATAAAGAGTTAAATTATCATAGTCTTCAAACACCACAAAATATATTGCTTGATTTAATACGTAGGCTGCAAAGAGGCTTTATTGTTGGACACTTGTCACCTGCAAAATGTTTAGTTAGTTACAATGCAGGTGTAGTTGTGTTCTATTGGCTGTCACTGTCTGGTAGGGCTGCATAATTAATGGCTTTTTATTTTCACATTTAAATCAAAATAATAATTTTTAATGGTGTACCATACTCGCTACAATCATATTCGTATTTGTGTACAATTTATTAGGACTTGATTTTAGAATCCGTTTGCCTACTTAAAAATCATTCAGATTATTATTAAAAATGTTGGAGCCTGGCAAGCAAATCGGACAATCGTGTCAGTCAGGGATGTCGCTAGACCTATTTTAAGGGGGCTTTAGCTGCTCTTTTACTGGTCTATATTACTCCAAAAAGCATGCATGGATGCATACTTGGAAAATTTACCAGAAATAGACCATGAGACATACTAATCTTTGCGCAAACTAATCTGATATTCTATATACTGCACCAAACACTGTCACGTCCCCGCCTCCGCGAGCGCGCAGCAGAGGGCGCCCGCGCCCCTGAGTCTCAGTGCACACCAAATCACACACCTGTCACCAATCACCAAATCCCACACCTGTCCCCAGTCACCTCATCATCACGCAGATTTATACAACTCCCTGCCACTTCTCCCCTGCCAGATCAATGGTTCATGTTTACATGCCACATCTCGTGTTCACCAGTTTCTCGTCCTGCCTATCCGTGCACCGACCGATCGCCCGTTCCCGACTATTCTGCCTGAGCCCTGCCTGTACTTCTGTTGTCCGCCGGAATTCTGACCTCTCGCCTGTCCCTGACTACTCTGCCTGCTCCCTGACTGTACTACTGCCGCCAGCCCGTGTACCGACTCTCTGCCCATCCCTGACCACTCTGCCTATCGCTCGTCTGCCCCTTCGCCGCCGTTACGTTAAACGCCTTACCTCCCATCCCCGTCCACTCTACCTGCCCTTTTCCCACTCGCTCCCAGTCCGCGATTGGATCCTCACCCGTGCCCCTGACAAACACATTAAGGGAATTCGTAATCATAACAGTATAAAACCAAGTCAATTAAACATCAGGGATATCATTCTGTCCAGTTAAGAAGCATAAGTGATTGTGAATCAATGTCACCTGTTTTGGTGCAAATGAAAGTGACAACAGGAGCACTGGAGAGGCAACAGCAAGACAACCCCGAAAAAGGGAATGGTTTTGCAGGTGGTGGCCACAGACAATTGCTCTCTCCTTATCTTTCCTGACTGATTATTCTCTAGTTTTGCAAGTGTCCTTTTCACTACTGGTAGCATGACGCTGTAACTGCAGCCCATTCAGGTTGCACAGGTAGTCCAGCTCATCCAGGATGGCACATCCATGTGCCGCCGCAAGGTTTGCTGTGTCTCCCAGTACAGTCTCAAGAGCATGGAGGAGATACCAGGAGGTTAGGGTTAGGCCAAGTGACCTGTCTTGAAACCTTTGGTTAGGGTGCAGAAGATTGTTCTGGGCCAGTTATGAAAAGAGTTGGTTAGAAATAGCACGCTCAAGCGTTTTAGAAAGAAAAGGAAAAAGGGGTACCCCTCATTAGTTCTGGACATCAAAGGGATTAAGAGTTGGTTTCTTGAGCAGGGGGGCAACACAAGCTGACTTGAAGTCAGAGGGAACACAGCCAGTGGATAAGGAGGAGTTGATGAGGAAAGTAAGGTAAGGTAAAAGGTCTACAGAGATGGTCTAGAGAAGGGAGGAAGGGTCAAGTGGACAGGTTGTCGTATGCCCAGACATCATTAGATGCAGGACTTCGTGTGAAGAGGGGAGAGAAAGAGGTAAAGGAATAAAGTAGTGATGCCAGAAGCCTGAACAGGTTGAGTGAAAGAGGAGCAAATCTTGTCAATCTTTGTTTCAAAATGGTTGGTAAGGTTGTCTACCGATTGGGAAGAAAGAGATGGAGTAGGGGGATGATTAAGGAGAGAGGAAAAAGTGGCAAAGAGTTTCCTGGGGTGAGTGGAAGATGCTATAAATTTAGAGTGATAGAAATTGGCTTTAGTGGCAGAAATAGAGGAAGAGAAGGTAGAGAGACACAAATGCTTATACAAAAGAACTGGTCATGACCATCCACTCCCAAGCATGCCGAGCTCACCTTATTAACTATCAAAAATCTCATCTCAGTTGCTAAAACATCCTTCTACTCTGACATCAACTCTGGAAAAAAAAATGTCTTCTCCACAGTCTCCTTCAGCTCCCTGTCATCCTCCCTGCTGACCCCTCCCCCGACCAATCCAAGTTACTTACATTCATCAACACTAAAATCCTCAACATCCATCAAAACCTACTCACAACCAGTACCCCGTCAGACAACCCGTCTTGGTTGAAAACCTCAGAAGGACCATTCTATACTACCTGCCTCTCTGACTTCATGCCAACCACTGAGAACTCCATTATAGAACTTGTCTGCAAATCAAAATCATCCACCTGCCAACTTGACCCCATGCCCAACACTCTTGTAAAAAGCATGCCTTCCTTCCATTTCACCCCTACTCACTCGCCTAATCAACTCATCTCTCACCACTGATTTTGCAAAGCCCTCCCTGAAGATTGTGGGGGACTGCTGTCACCCTGATCTTGAAAAAACATAATGCCGACCCAGATGACCTGAACAACTACCGACCCATCTGCCCTTCCTTTCCAAAACCTTGTAGAGGATGGTGGCCACTCAACTATAAAACCATCTCAGTTCTAATAACCTCCATGAACCATTCCAGTCTGGTTTCTGTTCCAACCACAGCACTGAAACAGCCCTTTTCAAAATCACTAATGACCTCCTCCGTGCAGCTGACTCTGGCCTACTATCCATCCTTGTCCTCCTAGATCTAAGTGCAGCATTTGATACCATTTCCCATCCACTCCTCCTGGAATGTCTGGCTGGTGTTGGTATCATGGGTGTTGCATCCACCTGGTTCTCCTCCTACCTCACTAACCATCAACAATATGTCTGTATCAACAATCTGTTGCTGTCACTCAAAGTGTCCCCCAGGCGTCAGTGCTCGGACCACTCCTCTTCATTATATACCTCCTTCACCTGGGGACGATCATGCGACACCGCAACATTAACTTCCACTGCTATGCTGATGACACCCAGCTCTACCTCTCCACCAAACCCGCCTCCTCCCTCCCTCCCTCCCTCCCATCTCCCTCATCAACTGCCTTCAAGATATCCGGAGCTGGATGAAGACAGAGGTAATTCTTTTCGGCTCCAAAACCACACTCTCCAAACAGCAAAACCTCAGCATCAGCATCGACGGCTCTCCAGTCCCCCTGACTTCTAAAGTAAAAAGCCTTGGTGTCACCCTAGACAACAACCTCTCCTTCGAATCCCACATAAAAACCATCACCCGACAGCTTTTTTCCACCTCCAAAAATATCTCAAGACTCCAACCCTCAGGCTCACACTCCAGCACTGAAGATCTCATTCATGCCTTTGTCACTTCCTGCCTAGATTACTGCAACACTCTTCTTACCAGTCTCCCCACCAAATTCATCAAGTGACTCCAGCTGGTCCAGAACTCTGCAGCAAGAATCCTCACCTTCACAAGTTCATCTAAACATATCACACCAACTCTTATCCAACTTCACTGGCTCCCTGTGCAATATCGGATCACATTCAAGACTCTCCTGCTCACATTCAAAACCCTCCACAACTTGGCACCCTCCTGATTCTCTGACCTCCTCCCAATCTACAGCTCTGGAAAAAATTAAGAGACCACTCCTAATTTTTCTTAAATCAGCATCTCTACGTGTATGGCAGCCATTCCATTCCAGTGTCTGTTAAATTCCAACATAGGCACACCTCATTTTACTTAATGAGGTACTGATTAGGTGATTACCTGAACAAAATCTAATTTAATGAGGAAAAGTATAAAAACCACTGCTGTGGTCATCACTATCCTCTTGCAATAGGACCAGCTGGATGGCAAAAACAGTGCAAGTAGTACCTCAAAGGTAATTTGAATAAAAAAAATAACAATTCAGCATGACAAAAGAGTTGAAAAGAAAAGCTTTGAGTGAGGAGAAAAAGAAGGGTTCAATTCTGGCTTTAGGCCAGAATGCAGGCCAGAGGGATACAGTGAGCATCAAGTTGCTTCCATCCTGAAAATTTCAAAGATGGCGGTTCATGCAGTGAGGGAAATAATTATTTGATCCCCTGCTGATTTTGTATGTTTGCCCACTGACAAAGAAATTGTCAGTCTATAATTTTAATGGTAGGTTTATTTGAACAGTGAGAGACAGAATAACAAAAAAATCCAGAAAAATGCATGTCAAAAATGTTATAAATTGATTTGCATTTTAATGAGTGAAATAAGTATTTGATCCCCTCTCAATCAGAAAGATTTCTGGCTCCCAGGTGTTTTTTATACAGGTAACGAGCTCTTAAAGAGAGTACTCCTAATCTCAATTTGTTACCTGTATAAAAGACACCTGTCCACAGAAGCAATCAATCAATCAGATTCCAAACTCTCCACCATGGCCAAGACCAAAGAGCTGTCCAAGGATGTCAGGGACAAGATTGTAGACCTACAGAAGGCTGGAATGGGCTACAAGACCATTGCCAAGCAGCTTGGTGAGAAGGTGACAACAGTTGGTGCGATTATTCGCAAATGGAAGAAACACAAAAGAACTGTCAGTCTCCCTCAGTCTGGGGCTCCATGCAAGATCTCACCTCGTGGAGTTGCAATGATCATGAGAACGGTGAGGAATCAATGATCATGAGAACGGTGAACATCTGAATAATTCAGAGGAGAACTGGTGAAAGTGTTGTGGTCAGATGAGACCAAAATCGAGCACTTTGGCATCAACTCAACTTGCCGTGTTTGGAGGAGGAGGAATGCTGCCTATGAACCCAAGAACACCATCCCCACTGTCAAACATGGAGGTGAAACATTATGCTTTGGGGGTATTTTTCTGCTAAGGGGACAGGACAACTTCACCGCATCAAAGGGACGATGGACGGAGCCATGTACTGTCAAATCTTGGGTGAGAACCTCCCTCCCTCAGCCAGGGCATTGAAAATGGGTCGTGGATGGGTATTTCAGCATGACAATGACCCAAAACACACAGCCAAGGCAACAAAGGAGTGGCTCAAGAAGAAGCACATTAAGGTCCTGGAGTGGCCTAGCCAGTCTCCAGACCTTAATCCCATAGAAAATCTGTGGAGGGAGCTGAAGGTTCAAGTTGCCAAATGTCAGCCTCGAAACCCTAATGACTTGGAGAAGATCTGCAAAGAGGAGTGGGACAAAATCCCTCCTGAGATGTGTGCAAACCTGGTTGCCAACTACAAGAAACGTCTGACCTCTGTGATTGCCAACAAGGGTTTTGCCACCAAGTACTAAGTTATGTTTTGCAGAGGGGTGGAATAATTATTTCACTCATTAAAATGCAAATCAATTTATAACATTTTTGACATGCGTTTTTCTGGATTTTTTTGTTGTTATTCTGTCTCTCACTGTTCAAATAAACCTACCATTAAAATTACTGATCATTTCTTTGTCAGTGGGCAAACGTACAAAATCAGCAGGGGATCAAATAATTTTTTCCCTCACTGTAAGAACAAGGTCAAGCAATAGACATTGGGGACAACAAAGCTACAGACTGGCAGAGGGCGAAAACGACTGTCCACTGACCAAGATGACCGTCAACTCATTCGAATGTCACTCAACAACCGTAGGATGACATCAAGTGACCTGCAAAAAGAATGGCAAACAGCAGCTGGGGTGAAGTGCATGGCGAGGACGGTTTGAAACAGGCTCCTAGGGGCAGGGCTGAAGTCGTGCAAAGCTAGAAAAAAGCCCTTCATCAATGAGAAGAAAAGGAGAGCCAGGCTGAAGTTTGCAAAAGACCATAAGGATTGGACCGTAGAGGAATGGAGTAAGGTCATCTTCTCTGACGAGTCAAATTTCAGCTTTGCCCAATACCTGGTCGTCTGATGGTTAGACGGAGACCTGGAGAGGCCTACAAGCCACAGTGTCTCACACCCACTGTGTGACCGCAATAGGAAATATTGCCTTGTTGAGATTTGAACCCGGGTCGCTCTCGTGAAAGGCTGTGTCGCTAACCACTACACCACAGAGCTTTATATTCAACAGGTGTCAGTATATCCTCTATCCTGAACAAATCCTCTTTTGCCACTGGCCGTTTTAACAGCTAATTGGCCATTCGTGAATGATATTGATACAGTTAAACTGACTAACGTTTCTTACTAAGTTTACCTCCACCACAAATAGCATCTATGAACTGTTAGCTTTTGCCACTGGCCGTTTAAACAGCTTATTAGCCAGTAATAGGCTTACTGGTATCTACTAACTTCTTAGGTTTAATCATAAGAATTTAACAATTGCTAGCAAGACTGAAAATCAACTTTTCCAGGCCAGAAACAGTCGCAATATAACCGTATACCAGTTTTAGTTAAGGCTCACTGTAACTTAACTACTGTAGCCTATGTTGTAGCCAGCAAATGTGTTTGTCTATCCTGACCCAAACCGCATGCACGGATGCGTACTTTGAAAATCCACCAGAAACAGTCACACTAGAACCGTAAACTGTTTTATTTCATGCTTACTATAATGTAATCACTGAAAGTTTTAGCCAGCGAAGTTTTCGTCTACACGGAATAATTCATAATACGTACTTCGCTTCGCCTGCGAGGAGATAAGAACTCAGGACCTATAGTTCGCAGGTCTGCTTCTCTAACCACTACGCTATTTAACAAGGGGTAGTCAGTCAGTCACTCACTCATTCAGTAAGAGACATTCGCTCTTTTTGGCCGGCTCCAGTTACGCAGTGCGGCAAAAATCAGGGTTATTTCAACAAATATTGATTTCTGACCTCTTCCTAAGTTAAAACATTAGTATTTTGTTGTTGAAAAATTAATATGAATTTGTTTTCTTTGCATTATTTGAGGTCTGAAATCAATGCATCTTTTTTTTGTTATTTTGACCAGTTGTTTTCTACACATAAATGCTCTAAATAACAATATTTTTATTTGGAATTTGGGAGTAGTGTTGACAGTAGTTTATAGAATAAAACAAAAATGTTAATTTTACTCAAACACATACCTATGAATAGTAAAACCAAAGAAACTGATAATTTTGCAGTGGTCTCTTAATTTTTTCCAGAGCTGTATGCCCCCTCCCGCTCCCTACACTCCTCCTCTGCTGGTCTCCTTGTCACCCCCCATTCCGCCTCTCCACCATGGGAGGCCGTGCTTTTAGCTGCTCTGCACCCAGACTCTGGAATGTACTCCCCCTCACATATGACAAGCCAACACAGTCATGTCATTCACAACACTCCTCAAAACACATCTATTCCATACTGCCTACAACCTTTAGCCTTTCCTAGCTTTACCCTGTGTGTTTATTTTATTTGTCCCGATTTTAGACTTATTTTTTTAACTTGCACTGTTGGCTAATTCACTTATATAGGCCCATTTTTATGTGAGATATCCTTGAGTGTTTTGAAAGGCGTCCCCCAAATAAAATATATTATTATTTTTTTTAGAGAAGCGGATGAAAGGATGACATGTCTTCTGTAAGTTTTGTTTTCTTCCACTTTCGCTCGGCAGCCCACAGCCCTGTTCTGTTAGCTCTCAGTGAGTCAGTCAGCCATGGAGTGGGAGGGGAAAGTCGGGCTGGCCTAAAGGACAAGGGACAGAGATAGTTGAAAGAGGTGGAAAGAGAGGAGAGTAGGGTTGAGGAGGCAGACTCAGGAGACAGGAGGGAAAAGGAGTTGGTAGAAGGGAGCAATGATAAAACAAGAAGAGCAGAAAGTTGAGGGAGAGAGAGAACAAAGATTGGGACGATGCATTACTATCTGGGAAGGAAATGACTTATCAGGGTTAAAAGACGGGTAGAGAGAATGAGACAAAGTAGTGATCAGAGACCTGGAAAGTTGCAGTAAGATCAGCTGGTTTACAGCAGATCAGCTGTTTTTCAGTGTGAGGATAAGATCAAGCGCATTGCCTGCCTTGTTGGTGGGAGGGGACTGGGAGAGGGTGAGGTCCAAGGAGGAAAGGAGTGGATAAAGAAATGTTGACAGAAATGAATCAAAGACAGGTGTTGGAAGGTTAAAGTCACCTATCACTGAGTGGTGAGCCATCATCTGGAAATAAGCTTAACAAATTGTCAAGCTCATCTAGGAACTCTCCTAATGCCCCTGGCGGACAATAGATGACAAGAATGTTAAGCTTTAGTGGGTTAGTGATAGTAACAGCATGGAATTCAAATGAGGATGAGGAAAGGGGGGAGAGTGGAAAGAGAGAGAATCTCACCTTTGGAGAGATAAGAATAAATGTGCCACCACCCCGTCGAACAAATGTTCTTGGGGTTTGAGAGAACACAGTTGAATAAAGAAAGGGCTGCAAGGGTAGCAGTGTTTTCTGGGGTGACTCATGTCTCCATCAGGGCCACAAAGTCAAGTGTTTGAAGGGCAGCATAGGCTGAGATGAAGTCTGTTTTGTTGACGGCAGATTGGAAATTCCAGAGGCTGCCAGAAACCAGGGATTCCACATGGATTGTACATGTAGAATACAGTAGGTTAGAAGGGTTTGCATGACAGGGAGGGGAACGTCTATGCTGACAAGGGGGGAAAAGGATGGGAATAGAAAAACACATACTTATCAAAGCAACAGCAAAGGTTGAAGAAAGCTTACAAAAATAGATATTAACAACAGTGGGAGGCCTTCCTCTATCCTTCCTCGACTAACTCCTGCAGAACAACTCGACAGAACGTCTTTGTTTCAGCAAATCTTCGTATCAGAAACAACATAACCGCTTACAAGATGGTCGCTGTCAACTGCCGCTGGAAAACCACAGGCACTGAAATACTAAGACCGATTGCTAATTGCCAGCCACAGGTGAAGAGATACGTCCACAGATTTACAAGAGTTATAGCCAGGGAGGCAGTTAAGGCTAGACCTTAACTGGAAAAGGACAGAAACCAAACCAATTCCACAGTCACAAGTGTCTATTTAATGCAGTGCCACCTGTGGCCCCGAAGATCATGACCATCCACTACTGGTTTTTGGCCTTGTCCCTTGCATACAGAGATTTCTTCAGATTCTTTGAATCATTTAATGATATTATGTACCCGTAGATGATCCCCGTAAAACAGTGGTTCCCAACCATGGTCCTCAAGTACCCCCAACAGTACAGTATTTTTATTGTGGCCCCAGCCAAGCACAGCTGATTCAACTTGTCAACTAATTATCAGGCTCTCATTGAGTTGAATTGGGTATGCTTGTCCAGGGCTACAACAAAAATGTGTGCTGTTGGGGGTACTCGAGGACCGGAGTTGGGAACCACTGCCGTAAAGAGATCCCCAAACTCTTTGCAATTTTACGTTCAGAAATGTTATTCTTAAATTGTTGCAGTATTTGCCCACGCAGTAATTCACAGAGTGGTGAACCCCTCCCCATCCTCACTTTTGTCAGACCCATCCCCTCGGAATTGATCTTTTAATACCCAATAATTTTACTGACCTGTTGCGACTTAACCTAATAAGTTGTGTGGTATTTTTTAGCATTACACAACTTTTCCAGTCTTTTGTTGCCTCTGTCCGAACTTTTTTGAAATGTGTTGTTGGCATCAAATTTAAAGTGGGCATATATTTTTCAAGAAACAAAATGTTTCAATTTCAACATTTGATATGTTGTCTTTGTTCTATTTTCTATTGAATATAGGATTTAAATGATTTGCAAATCATTGCATTCTGTTTTTATTTACATTTTATGCAGTGTCACAACTTTTTTGGAAACAGGTTTGTAGTATAATGTCAACTAGTGTTGAAGTGTATGCTTGTTATGTTTAGATAAAAAAAAGCATCTGTTTATCTGTACACAGGAAGTCACGTTCATTCAAAGCGACAGTAATTAGCCAATGGGCTTACAGTACTGGGATGTGTAGTGCAGGTCGGGATGTCTATAATGCTGAGGTACGACCGGAAGTTCTTTGAGATGAGCAGAAATGAGATTGAGTTTATAAGACACCCTGTATGAAGACAGTTTATTGTTCATGATTTTAGACTCTATCAAATGCTACAATAAATAATTGAATTACTCTCTCCCTTGATGACCGGGTACGCGATCATTATTTCAACCACTATACAAAACGGCTGATTTCTAACATTACCTAGATAAGACTGAAGAGTCCGCCAAATAAGAGCATGGTAACGTTTACATCACTAGCTACTTTTCAATGTCCTAGCACTGCTATCTGCTTAAAGTACATTTTATGGCAATGATAATGGCATTATTGTGTTTTACTACATTTTTGCATACTTGTCAATGTCACTGTATTACCAATTACCCCCGCAGTGTAATTTAGACAAATCTGTAATTAGCTCAGTTAAAGATATCAGCCATTCAACTTCAGACCATTCTATCACCTGTAGAATGTTTGCTTCAAAGTTACTTAGGTGCAATCCATGAATTGAGTAAACGTCTTCGTAACAGTCTAAACTATGCATTGATTCAATGTGAAAGCATCATAATGAGCAGCTTAACATAACAGATATTCACAACTAGTCGTAAAGTGTTTCTTTATATGACTGGTGACCTTAGTAAATTTCTGAGAGCATCTGCTAAAAAATGCTGTTGTTAGTGGTGACATAAGACACGTCATCTTACTACATAAACGCATGCCCACCTAACATATGTTGGTTCCCCAAACTTTCTGTAAAGTGTTACCCAGTATACCAGGGGTATTCAATTAAAATTCAAAGAGGTCCAGTCACTCAGATTTCCTCACGAGCAAAGATCCAAAACATCATGTCTAACTTGTGCTACAAGTCAGGAGCCTATAGTTTTCTAAATGGGAATTAAATGAAATAAAGTACATTCCATTAAAATGTCCACAGTATTTATTGTAAATGTTCAAATTACTTTCCTCAGCCATGCAGACACTTTGTAAAAGTAAAAAAAAGTTACTCATGAGTAGAGGCATCACAGAGTTTCTACTTTCTCTTCAAAACAGAGACAGAGAGACTAATTTTTGCTGAGTAAGGAATTTTAATAAAATAACTAAAGTGCCTGTTTTTATAAAACTGAGGTAATGTTAAGTCTAAAAATGAAGAACATAGATACATTTTGCTAGATGAAAAAAGGGCTTGTTTGGAACAAAAAATAATTCTACAATAGTCCCGTTAACAATGTCCCTTCTCTTTTCTTCCACTTTAGCACTTCACCTCTAAACCTCTCTTGTTCAGTGGGAGAAATAGGCTTTGGTTTGTCCTGCCAGTACATTGAACCTTGGCTGGAATGGAGTCAATACTGTTCTCAAGTCTATATGTAGGTGCTCATTGGTCAGTCTAGAAAAGTATTTCATTTTAATGAAGTTCATAGTGGAGAATTCAGACGCAAAGCTGTATGAGAACCCAAACATGGTCAAGGGGTGTCGTGCTACTTTGGCTAGACCAGGGAAAACTGTCTCGGACACTGTCTGTAGCCAAAAAGTGCCAGGGTCAGTTACTCCAAAATGCTTTTTAGTGCCACATTTGCATTCAGATCAATCACCTCTATCTGAAGAGATGTAGCATGTTCCCACTTGGTCTGTCATCTCTGAAAATCCCATGACATCTTTGATGAGGAATGGATTCTGAATAAGAACGAGTAGCTGCTGTCCCAGGCTGAAGCTGTCAAAGTGTTTATGAAAATTTCCAAGCAGCTTGTCTATGCAGTCAACATGAGGACAAACATCTCTTTCACCCCAAATCTGTTGCTGCACTTTTGGGAAATATGAACGGTCACCTAAAAGATCTTCCTCGAAAACTTCCAGTTTCCTATGGAAGGAGTGCACAGGTGTTATCAAATCACATACTTTGTTCTTGCCCTGTTAGCTTTAAATTGAGTTCATTAAGGTGGGATATGATATTCCAGAAAAGCAACAATATCGATTTTGCTCTCATCTTGTGAAAAATGTGTTGATTTCTCACTCGAGTAATGCTAAGAAAGCTTTTATTTCATTACGGATGGACCAAAAGCACTCCAGCACCCTGTCTTTGCCCGTCCATCTTACGTTGTTGTGCAGTAATAAGTTGTTTGCATTTGCATCAACTTCTTTCAGGAATTTTCTTAGCCGGTGATGTTGGTGGGATGAGGACATCTTGAGAAAGTTGATAAGATTTATCACTGTATTCATGACTTCAGCATACTCTTCTGACGGAATTGAGCACAGGATAGACTGATGGATAATACAGTAGTAATATGTCAGATCACGGTTGTCCTCTTTTATCCGTGTCACAGCTCCTCTCTTCCTATCATGACTGGGGTTCCATCGGTGGTGATTGACACCTATGATTTCAGATCTATCCCACTCTGTGTCAACATCACTTTGATGGCTTTTGTGTTTCAAGTGCTGTTACACCTAACAGGCCCTCACAGAATTCAATTATTTTCTGAGTAGTAAAATCTATCATGCACCAAAAGCTGGGCCTTATGTCTTACATCTGTTGATCCATCAACAACTAAGGCTTTTAACAGCTGAATAAAGCTGTAATTGTACATCTACTGTCAGTCCTTGTTACTGTTGTAGCTGACATTGGGATTTAGGAGATTTTTACACACAGTCCATCTTTTTGTTTCACCATCCATTAATATTTCAGTAACAGCATTCCACAACCATCACCATCAGCAAATGGCTTTTTACTATAAGTTGACTCAAAATTCGTGCCATCTTTAGTGAGCACGCATTTGCACTTTGGGCATTGAATGAATGGGAAAGGGCTCTGATAAACTGCTCGTACTAAGGTCTGATTTTGTTCATTTTCCATGCCCTCACGTCTGACAATAGTTCATATGTCTCCTCAAAATATCTGTGCCTTGTTTCGTAGTGACGCTTCACGTTGCCACTTTTTATAATTTCCCTGGTCTAAAAAAAAATCAGGCAGAGTGGTCTGGCACTTGCTGCAGGAAAAATAAAGGCATATTTATCAATCTACTCATCTTTGAAAGCTAGATTTTCGGTGTCGACTTTTCTGACTTTTGAGGTAGCCATGCTGCTATTCTGTCATCTCCTATTCTCACTTTCACATATCACCTTCTCTCACGTTGTCTAAGAGGATCAATTCCATATATTGCAAGTACACTCGGATTGGCGGAGTAGCGTGAAGTGATTGAAATAACACACATGATTGAACAACACAGTCGTCTGGGACCCTGACATCTCCGTTGAGCTGGCTAAACTGTGCCCGTCAAAAAGAGAAGCTCTGTTAACATTATTAATACATGAGAAATGTGTTGTGTTCCGTATAGGACCATCGCTGCGTCCGCTAAATGGGGATGACTGCAGTATACTGTCTTAATTTAATGTGAATTCCGTATATTAGCACTATCACCTAGCAGTCGAGCCCTCAAGAACTAGCCTATGGCTCTATTCAGTTTGCCCTGCTCCAAATAGAAGTGCTGATGTCATCTAACACACCTCACTGAGAGAACAAGGTTTAGTATGATGCTTGGTAGCTTTTCATGCCTATTATGTAAAGACAAGGTCTTGTGCTTTTTGTTTGATATTTTACATGATGACTCATCGGATTACAGAATTCTTAGAAAGATGTTTTTAAAGTCCCAGTGAAGTCTTTATAATAAAATTATTTTAACATGATTGCGGTAGATGTTATTAATAATTGTATGATTATTTTATGAAAGTAACTCAGACATACATTTTATAATTTTAGCCCTTGATGTTGTCCAAATGTTTATGCTTAAAAAGGTAACAAATATAACAATATTTATGTAGAGCTCTGGCTGATGGAGCATGACCCAATCGAATGATGATAATATAATCATATTACATTTAAATCAATTGTTCCATCCTACATGACCAGTCTGAAATACAATTTTTTTTTTTAGCTCTAACACTAAAAAGGGCATTATTTTCTTTGTGAGGTGTAGTTGTAAAGTGGTTCTTTTTACAGAACTGGGCCTTCAAAGCATTGTATCAGTGTAAAAAGTGTGCATACTGATAGAAAATAAAAAACAACATGCTTCTGCCTTTTCATCCACCTATTTCCTTGAATGCAGACATATGTGGAATATAACGCCTTTGTAGGTATGAGTTTTCTGTGTCTGCATGTGCTTGTGGATATGATTAAATGTCTGTGTGGAAACACACATTCTCAAGGTTTTTGTGAAATACTGACCAAGGCCATCACATCCTGCTGACTGCCGAATCAGCCACAGAGCAATGGACAGTAAAGGACAATAACTTATGTACTACTGTAGCTAACAATGTGCACCGAGCATTCCTTTTTCATGAATAATGTTTTTCCCTCCTTCTTTTACTGTCACACTGAGATATTATATCATTTGCAATACTGTTCATGAAGTGTGTTATGTAATGTGTTAAGTGATGTGAAGTTTATCAATATACATCATCTGGAAATGCATAGTAAACGCACAGATAGAGATAGATAGATAGATAGATAGATAGATATATATATATATATATATATATCTGTGTGCGCGCACACACACACACACACACGCACGCGCACACGCACGCGCACACACCTGGAAAAAATTAAGGGAACACTTAAATCACACATTCGGTCTCGATAAAGGAAATATATTAAAGATCTAAATCTTTACTGTACATTGTGTAACAAAATGACATAACAACGGTCAATGGAAACCAAAATCACCAACCTATTGTAGGCTGGATTCAATCTCATACCGAAAATCAAAGTAAACAATTGAAATAACAGGTTGTTCCAACTTTCACGGCAAGTCATGTTGTGACACAGTAGTATGTATGGCCCCAACGTGCCTGTATGCACTCCCAATAACATCTGGGCATGCTCCTGATGAAACGGCGGATGGTGTCCTGGGGGATCTGCTCCCAGACCTGGATCAGGGCTCCTGGACAGTCTGTGGCGCTACTTGGCGGCGTTAGATGCACCGATACATTAATTGGATTCAGGTCTGGGGAACGTGAGGGCCAGACAATGGCATCAATGCCTTCGTCATCCAGGAACTGCCTACACACTGGCCGCATGAGGCTGGGCATTGTCAATCAATCAATCACATTTATTAATGAAGTCCTTTTAACAACAGCAGTTGTCACAAAGTGCTTTTACAAAACACCCAGCCTGAAACCCCAAGGAGTAAACAACAACAGTGTTGAATTTCAGTGGCTAGGAAAAACTCCCAAAGAAGGCCGAAATTTACAAAGAAACCTAGAGAGGAACCTGGCTCAGAGGGGTGAACATTCCTCTTCTGGATTTAATTATTACAAGTTGTAATAATTAAAAAATGCATGTCAAGCATCAACCAAAGGGACACCCACCAAACGCAACCACCCTGAAATGAGGGCCAAGTATTGCCAGCAGAGTTCAACCCAATTGCACGATGGGTGCAACAGAGAGACAACATCAAGCCAATGACTCTGCCCCCAAATGGCATTGGAGGGAGGGCATCCCAGTGGCGATGAGAGCCCACCTGGAAATACAGCAAGGGTGGACAGTATCAAGCCTTTCCAATCACCTTCACACCCTTGGGCCAGACTGCACTTAATCATAGACCATGTTGAATAGAGGAGTAAAAAAATGTTTCACATTTTTTAGTTCTAGTTTCTAGCAGCCGTGTTCAACACTAATTGAAGTTTATTTATTGATTAATTAGGGTAACCGGAGAGAAGAGCATTGCAGTAATCTAATCTAGAAGTAACAAAAGCATGGATTAGTTTTTCTGACTCCGATGATAAAAACATTCAAATTTTTGCAATGTTCCGAAGATGAAAATAAGCAACTCGAGATATATTTTATATATTCATCAAAGGAGAGGTCAGGGTTGAGTGTAACGCAGAGGTTTCTTACAGTTTTCAGGGATACGACCATACCGTCAAGGTTCACAGTGAGATCTGCCAAAAAACTCTTTGTTTCTTGGGTCCTAAAACGAGCATTTCTGTTTTTCTTGAGTTTAAAAGCAAGACGTTCTCTGTCATCCACTTATTAATATCTGAAACGCATGCTTCCAAAGTAGCTAATTTTTGGGGCTTCTCCATGCTTTGTCGAAATATATAACGCTGTGTCATCAGCAAAACATCTAAAATTGACATTGTGATTCCGGATGACATCACCCAGAGGCAGCATATTATAGTGAGAACAATAAATGAGCCCAAAACCCAGCCTTGAGGAACACCAAAACATACCTTTGATTTGTTAGAGGATATGCCATCCACACATACGAACTGATATCTTTCAGATAAATAAGATTTAAACCAGACTAGAACATGTCCACGTAGCCCAATATGGGTTTCCAGTCTCTCTAAGAGAAGGGAGTGATCAATAGTGTCAAAGGCAGCACTAAACTCAAGAAGCAGCAGGACGGTTGCAGAACCTTTGTCTGAGGCCATTACAAGGTAATTTGTTACCTTCACGAGTGCAGTCTTAGTGCTATGATAGGGTCTGATACCAGACTGGAGCATTTCATAAATGTTATATGTCTTCAGGCATTCAGTTGTTGGGAAACATGTTTCTAAGATTTTTGAGAGTAACGGGAGGTTCGATATTGGCCTATAATTGTTTAATATGTCTGGGTCCAGATTAGACTTTTTTTCAGAAGAGGCTTAATTTCCACTATTTTTTGTGAGTTTGGTACACATCCGAAGGATAGGGAGCAATTTATGTTCAACATTGGCTGACCTAGCACAAAAAATACCTCCTCAAGTAGTTTTGTTGGAATTGGGTCTAGTTGGCAATTTGTGGGTTTAGAACTCATTACTAATTTAGTGAACGTGTCGAGCAATACAAGATCAAAGCATTCAAGTGTCCCCATTGTTAGAAATCAGACATTTCGTATAGTGGTTCAAATAATGATTGCGTACCTGTTCGTCAAGGGAGAGAGTAATTCAATTATGTATTGCAGTATTTGATACTCTATTGTTCATGATGTTACAGATTCGATATTCGGTCTTCCAAACTCAAGCTCATCTCAATCAATCTCAAAGAAACTTCTGGCCGTACCTCAGCTTTATACACATCCCAACCTCCAATACACATCCCAGTACTGTAAGCCCATTGTCTATTTACTGTCGCGCTTTGAATGAACGTGACTTCCTGTGTACAGATAAACAGATGGTCTTTTGTTATCTAAACATAAGCATACATTTCAACACCATTGACACCTGGTCAGGAAGGTTCAGATCATTCTCAGGACAACTGCAATTTTGGGGAATATACCCATTTAAGGAGGAGTCAGTTATTTGTTTTCTAATGGTGATGATCTTTTCATCAAAGAAATTCATGGATTCATTACTGCTGAAGTGAAGACCCACTTCACTAGTTGAGCATTGGTTTTTTGTAGACTTTGCAACTGCATCAAAGAGAAATTTTGGATTGTTTTTGTTCACCTCAATCAGGTTGGAGAAATAAGATGATTGAGCAATTGTGAGTGCTTTTCGGTATTGTAGTGTACTGTCTATCCAAGCTAGTCTGAATACTTCCAACTTGGTGGAGCGCCACTTTCGCTCTAATTCTCTGGAGGATTGCTTAAGTGCTTTAGTATTGTCTGTGTACCAAGGAGTGAGTTTCTTGTTGCATATTTCTATTGTTTTTAGTGGTGCTACCATATCTAAAGTATTTCACAGTGTTGAGTTTAGATCCTCCATTAGATCGTTTGCAGATTTATTTACTCTGTCATTGATGAGCGAGCTTGGAAGAATATCAAGAAATCTATTTGTAGTCTGAGAATTTATATTACGGCTTTTGAAACTCATTGTTTGGGGTGCAAATGGGTTTCTTGTTTTAACGGATTCCTTGTTTTTAATTGTCCTGCACCAAGAGGAACTGAGGGCCCACTGCACCTGCGTAAGGTCTGACGATGGGTCTGAGGATTTCTTTCCGGTACCTAACAGCAGTCAGGGTACCGTTGGAAAGCATGTGGAGGTCTGTGCGACCCTTTAGGGATATGCCTCCCCAGAGCATCACTGACTCACCATCAAACCGGTCATGCTGGATGATGTTGCAGGCAGTATAACATTCACCATGGCGTTTCCAGACTCTTTCAAGTCTGTTACATGTGCTCAATGTGAACCTGCTCTCATCTGTGAAGAGAACAGGGCGCCAACGGAAGACCTGTCAATTCTGGTGTTCCCTGGCGAATGCCAATCGAGCTGCACGGTAGTGGGCTGTGAACACAGGTCCACTAGAGGATGCTGGGCCCTCATGGAGTCTGTTTCAGACAGTTTGGTCAGATTCATGCACACCAGTAGCCCGCTGGAAGTCATTTTGTAGGGCTCCTCCTGTTCCTCCTCACACAAAGGAGCAGATACCGTTCCTGCTGCTGGGTTGATGCCCTTCTACAGCCCTGTCCAGCTCTCCTCGTGTAACGGCCCATCTCCTGATATCTCCGCCATGCTCTTGAGACTGTACTGGAAGACACAGCAAATCTTCTTGCGATCGCACGTATGGATGTTCCATCCTGGAGGAGCTGGACGGCCTGTGCAACCTCATTGGGCAGCAGGTACAGCGTCATGCTACCAGTAGTGACAAGGACACTAGCAAAACACAAAACTAGAGAAGAATCAGTCAGGAAGGATAAGGAGAGAGCAATTGTCTGTGGCCACCACCTGCAAAACCATTCCCTTTTTCGGGGTTGTCTTGCTTTTGCCTCTTCAGTGCACCTGTTGACACTTTCATTTGCACCAAAACAGGTGACATTGATTCACAATCGCTTATGCTCCCTAACTGGACAAATTGATATCCTTGAAGTTTAATTGACTTGGTTTTATACTGTGATGATCTGCTGCAGAGGTAACACTGGAAATTGGTGGTTAATTGCACCTCGGATTGCAGCCCAAATAAATGCAAAGTGTTCAAGTAAGACATCTCAATAACAACTGTTCAGAGGAGATTGCGTGAATCAGACCTTTATGGTTGAATTTCTGCAAAGAAACCACTACTGAAGGACACTAATAATAAGGGACTTGCTTGAACCAAGTAACACAAAAAAAATGGACATTAGACCTGTGGAAATCTGTGCTTTGATCTGATGAGTCCAAGTTTGAGAAATTTTGTTCCAACTGCCACTTCTTTCTGGGACACAGAGTGGGTGAGCGGATGATCTCCCCATGTGTGGTTCCCACTGTGAAACATGGAGGAGGTGTGATGTGTGGGCGTGCTCTGCTGGTGACAATGTCAGTGATTTATTTAAAATTGAAGGCACACTCAACCAGGGTGGCTACCACAGTATTCAGCAGCGATATGCCATCCAATTTGGTTTGCACTTAGTGGGACTATCATTTGTTTTTCAACAGGACAATTACCAAAAAACACCATCAGGCTGTGTAAGGGCTATTTGACCAAGAAAGGTTTTGGTGCTGCATCTGATGACCTGTCCTTCACAATCACCCAATCTTAACCCAAATGAAAATGTTTGGGACAAGTTGGACTGCAGAGTGAAGGAAAAGCAGCAAACATGTGCTCCGCACATGTGGGAACTCCTTCAAGACTGTTGGAAAAGCATTCTACTTGAACCTGGTTGAGAGAATTAAAAGAATATGCAAACTTGTCATCACAGGCTACTTTGAAGGATCTAAAATATAATGATGTGTTTAAACATTTTTATGGCTACTACTTGATGCCATGTGTTAGGTTATTTCATAGTTTTAAATGTTTTAAAATGTGGAAAATAGTAAAAATCAAGAAATATCCTTGAATGAATAGGTTTGTCCAAACTTTTGACTGGTAATGTATGTCAGGCTTGTCTATGAAGCCATCCCACAACACATGGGACAGATACAATTACACTAGGGCACTACATTGTAGTAGATAACTAGTCCCATTGATGAGGGGGAAATCAGTCTGCACAAATTTTTACTTGGATGTTGATTTCTGGGAACCAATACTGTAGCAAATATATGACAGAACTCAAAACTACTTACAATATTAATTCAACACAGTGATTGGCCAAATCACCTCAATTAATTCTTAGTACTAGCCTAAGTATTTCACAGTTAAATATGATTTAGTCAAGACAAATTCTGAATGCATTAGGTTAGCCTACTGGCTGCATAGAGGTGTAGAAAAGATGACTATGTAATTTTAACTACATCCGTAGCTACGGTTCTTTTGTAAACAGGAAGCACAATGTCAGCCATGCCCAGTAGACTAAACTTTTATTGCTCAATCGTCATGGGTTGCATATTGCCCTATGCCATCTCTAAAAACTGTTGCTTACAAGATAGCTATTGGCTCAATCGGCAAACTTGAACAACCAATCTCCCACTACACCCTACCTCAAATGTTTCCTGAACGCTAATGTTTATATTCCTCCCGGTATGATTGTTGGATTTACCTTTAAAAAAAATGTTTTTGAAGCAGTTCTGTCAAGCTGCGAGCTGTAACAACAATAAAGGGGACACAGCGAAATTGTTTGAGAAAGATTGTCTTTCTCAAACAAGAGGACTAATATTCAAATATTGAACCTCTGTAACATAAATTGAGCCCGCTATAACTGGGAAAAATCACAATGGTGGTTCATGTTTAGTCACCAGAGATCAGTGGTGTAAATCTCTCCTGGTAAGAGAAAGCTTTTTTGCTCCAAACCTTAAACTGCTCTCTATCTGTACAAGCCTTCTGCCTGTTCCATGAGTTTCCTTTGTTGAGTTTCAATTGTTTGTTATTGTTAATCTTACAGTACATAGTAAGGCCAACAGTGTTAATGCTTTTCAAAATCTGGACTAAATTAATGCTCCCGAAAACATTCTCTGACACTTTAATAGTTGCTCTTTACGCAATATTTTACTCAGGTACTATCAATATGTTAAATGCCCCACAAGGATACAAGAAAATTGAACTATACACAATGCATACTCAACTACTACCATGCCCCCACTAGGTCAATGATGCTTTTGGTCTATTGAACCATATCTATAAACACCTAGAGGGAGCTAAATACCATGCTAAGGTTTTATTTGTTGGTTTCTCTTCTGCATTTAATACAATTCAGCCATCAACCTTTGCTCAGTGGCTGATATAACTTCTCACTGGATAAAACTCTGGTGATGTGGGTTCTAGATTTTCTTAGTAATAAGACACAGCAGGTCAAGGTTGGGAAATGGATAATAATATAGGCTCCCTCCCAGGGCTGTTTGTTTATACATCCTGTACACTAATGAGTGTAAAAGACACAGACAATTAAGTTTGTTGATGATACAGCGCTTGTCAGTCTAGGTGGTTCAATGACTCAATGTTAATAGTTAACTTACAAAAAACTAAAGAAATGCACATTGATTTTAGAAAAAACTATCAGCTATTCGGTGTCGAGAGGAGTAAAGGTACCTGGGTGTTCTGCAGCAGCACAAGCATTATTGGGGAGAATGCACTGAACAGATTCACAAGGCCAACAAAATGTATTTAGGAAAATGAAGCTCTGTTAACAATCTTATTCTCTTAACATGGGTAGGCCTAAATACAAAGTAGAAAATAACATTGCCTTCATCACCATGTCATCAAGCCTACTTTATATGAACCTAATTTAGCTGCAACAGAGAGGTACATACACAGTGATCAGAGGAAAAGTAGAGAGACAGCAAGTAGAGAGACACCAAGTCGAGGCCGGGTTAACTAACACATTGCTTGTTAGTGTATGTATAATCTTTTACTGTATGTATAATCTTTCAGTGGGCCTGCGCACATCTAATGGGATCATAACAACGTAATCATAAGGCACACAAATCTCAACACCTATTACTTTTTACAGAAGCATGTGGCACATCTTTCGGCAGATTCAGAAAATCATAATAAAGGGACGTTGTCGTCAGCAAAGCACCACGTTACTGATGAAACAAATTTTTGGTAAGTAACCACGTTACTGACCAAACAAATTTTCTATAGTCTGATAGATGAACCGAACCGCTATGGTTAATTTATGAATGAAATCGGAAGAAACGCGAGAAAACATCCAACTAATTAGCTGAGTACACCGCGAAATACGCCAGTGTTTTACATTACAAGACTGACACCTCGTTCACACCTACAACATCAAAGCAGAAAGCTTGCAGAACATTTTGTGCAGATATATACAATTACTCAGAATGCATTGATTCTCCACAGATGTTGCATGCTGCTTTTTATTAAATGGAGAGACTCGTTTTCGCTGAGCATATTGTGTGTCAAGTAGCTACCTGCATAGGCAACCAATTATTGGCTAGCTAGCAGCTCGCTAACATAACCATATGGTTTTCAGACTTTTCATCCCTCTATTAGACCCATTTCTCATGAAAACTCAATGCAGTAAAGATTGTGAAAGCAGGTTACATAACATGGGCTTAATTACAAGCCCTTGACTTAAGATTGTTTAGATCCTGATTTCAGTTACCGTATTAAAAACAACAAATCAATTACATTTTTCTTACCGGAGACAAATTACCAGGCGTTCAACCTCACAAATGAAGTCGTGCTACTTGGTGTCCATTTTGGTCCGTGGTACTACCATCTGGAACAGTTGATTGTATTGGCCTTGGCCCAGACTAAAGTAGCTACGAAATTCCTCTCCTAAAAGGCAAAGTTCTTCAATGAGTCGATGAAAGTCCCCAACCTGTTTTCACGATCTCAGCAGTTGGTCTCATTGTTGAATAAGCCTATCAATACTATCTTGACTATTTAGAATTGTAGTAACCTCCAAGCTTTTAATTTTAGAGGGGATTACATTATAGGCTGTCAAATGTGATATGCTTGCAAAACACATTTTCTGAAATATGTATTACTAATGTTGTTGTCAGTGAATTCTCAAAAAAAATACATGTTAAAAAAGTTTGCTATAAGTGCAAAAGAAGTTGGACATTCACTGTTCGCTATTTCTGCCCTGCTTCCATGCATAAAATTTGAGGCATTCGTTGGATAAATCCAACGCATACCCAAGAGCAAACGTTCTGCAACTGCTTCTGCACTCCAATGCTGCAAGCCAATCGCAACGTTCCATTTGAAATTAATTAACTTCCGGTGTATCGCAGTGCATTGACACTGTTAGGTGTGATCGGGCTTGAGCAAACAACCATTCGACCTCCACAGTTGATGAGGTCGCCTATCAAGTTATCATGAAAGGTTTGCTATTGCTATCTAAAAGATATTACCAACATTTCACAGCATCAAATATGGACAACACCAAACATATACCCGCAGATTATTTGTTACTTACCTCAACATCATTATCGCTTTCAAAGAGCAAGGACGTTTCCTTCGTATCGCCAAACAACACAGAAACAGTAAAAAGTTTGGGCGTTGGCAATAACATTTTGAGTAAAGGACAGCATACCCTTTTTCTGGCAGCCTTATTAATGACAGAATCTATGGAAATAGTTACAGGTTTTTAATCAGGTAGATATTGTGATAGTTACCCAAATATTATTGTTAAAGAAACACGGTCATCCGCGGCCACTACAGTAATTTAAAGGAAGGCCATTGGCGGCCGCTTTGAGTTCTAATAAAGTTTGCTACTTAGTTACAATTCTGCTAAGTTGTTCCAAGTAGCCTACTAATACAATTAAACCAATTAAATTCTGTGATGCACCTCTGCATCTCCCAATCACATTTTCCATTAAAATAGAAGGTAAAAACAGCTGGTGCAGCTTGATGGGGAGATCGCCATCCAACAAACTATTATCATGTAGAATATATATTTAATATAGTATTAAAATAATATATAGAAATTTGAATTATTCCTAAACTGACCTTTCTTGTGGATTGTTGATCCTGTCTCGACACTTGAATCTAGTTTCCATCTTGTTCCTAACAGAAAACTGCTTGACATCTGTTCCATATTACATTAGCATTGCTAGACTTACTAGCTATTGACAAGACTGCCATCTGTATCAATAACTGATGACATGATGGAAACATTTTCTACTTAATATTTGTCCACTTTAGCAATGTCGATGTACTTCCAAGCCCCTGTAGTGTAATTCAGACAAAACTGTATCCCATTTAAAGTCATTAGACCTGTTCAAATTTTGACCACCATTGCTATGTAACCAAGTGACAAAGGTGAAATCCATGAAAAGCAAATTAGTTTTCTCAAGCAAATTTGCTGTGTATCCTTTATTGCTGTTACTGCATTCAGTTTGTGCACAGAAATGCATTAAACACGTCTTCTGAAATGTTCCTGTTTTTGAAAAGTAAATCCAACAGATACAGTTAGGCCTGGAAATAATTGACACAAGTTTTGTTATTTTGGCTGTTTACTAAAATATATTCCAGTTACAGTTAAATAATGAATATGGCCTTACAGTGCAGCCTCTCAGGTTTTTGCATCTGGAAGCTTTTGCTGTGAATCCACAACTTGGTCAAAGGAGCTCTCAATGCAAGTGAAACAGGCTATCTTTAGGCTGCAAAAAAATAAAAAGTCCATCAAAGAGATAGCAGGAACTTTAGGAGTGGCAAAATCAACAGTTTGGTACATTCTGAGAAAAAAAACACTGGTGAAATCTGCAACACAAAAAGGCCTGGACATCCACAGAAGACAACAGTGGTGGATGATCATAGGACCCTTTCCATGATAAAGAAAAACCCCTTCACAACAACCAGCAGACGTTACATTACCTCCCCCCAGACGGGGCTCCTGACACCGCCACCCGCCGGCGACCCGGACGACCCCGAGGGCGAGGAGCAGGCCGGTCCGGATGGCGAGCATGCAACTCTGATGTCAGGGAGGGGTCACAGATGTCCACCGCCCAGACTTAGCTGTGCTCCTCAGGGCCGTAATCCGCCAAGTCCACTAGGTACTGGACCTGGCCCCGCCACAGCCGGGAGTCCAGGATAGAGGTCACCCAATATGCCGAACCCCCAGCCACCTCCACCGGGGGTGGAGGCGCCCCTACAGGACCGGATTCCCCCAGCGGACCAAGAACCACCGACCTGAGGAGAGAGACATGGAAAGTGGGTAGGATGTTGGTGTATGGTGGAG
The DNA here is from genome assembly GCA_016801175.1 of Esox masquinongy. Taxonomy (NCBI): domain Eukaryota; kingdom Metazoa; phylum Chordata; class Actinopteri; order Esociformes; family Esocidae; genus Esox; species Esox masquinongy. The sequence continues at coordinate 29,398 of JACXGI010009177.1, forward strand.
TGAGCTAGAGTGTGTATGAGACGTCATTTACCTTCTGGAGAACATGAAATGGCCCCAAATACCGAGGCCCAAGCCAAACGACAGGGCAGCCAAACCTTATCCCCTGGGAGGTACTCCCGGGCGTCGCTCCGCCGCCAATTCACCTGCGCCTTCTGGTGTCATACTGCCTCCTGCAGGCAGACATGGGTGGCGGACCAGACCTCACTTGACTTCCTGAACCACTCCTCCATGGCCTGGATGTCCTCCATGGCCTGAATGTCACTGGAACCCCCAACCCAGGTGCACAGGGAAGGCTGGAACCTGAGTATCACCTGGAAAGGGGTCAGACCTGTGGAGGAACGGTGCAGGGAGTTTTGAGCATACTCCGCCCTGGGGAGAAAGCGTTTCCACTCACCTGGACGGTCCATGCAGTAGGACCGGAGGAACCTTCCCAGTTCTTGGTAGTGCGCTTTGCCTGCCCGTTAGCCTGTGGGTCATACCCGGATGTGAGGCTGACTATAAGGTCAGGATGTAGTTTCCCCGCTGGAGCCGTTCGTGGCACCTTAGACTGTGCGCACATGGTGCAGGACATGACGTAGTGTCTCACAGTCCTCCTGATACCAGGCCACCAGTATTTCGCCCTGAGCACCTCCAGGGTCTGATTGATGCCCGGATGTCCTGCAGCTGGTGTGGTATGCACCCAGGTCACCGACCGGCCCCGCACTCTCCAAGGCACGTAGGTCCTGCCCAGGGGGCAGGGTCCCGTCTCCCTGCCCGTTGAATGTCCTCGTCAATGTCCCCGGAGACAGGACCCATGACACATGAGGGGGGTGGTATAGGAACGTCCTTTGGAAGCCCTTCCGCCCTGGTCTTGCAGGCAGGAGAGTGCGTCCATACTGACGTTCTTCATACTGGGACAGTATGTCACCGTGAACTGGAAGCACTCGAAGAAAAGCATCCATCAAGCCTGGCAGGGGGTTGAGGCGCCGCGCTGCCCTGACGTATTTGAGGCTCCGGTGGTCGGTCAGGACAGTGAACAGCTCCCAGGCGCCCTCTAACCAGTGTCTCTACTCCTCTAATGCCAACTTTACCGCCAGTAGCTCCCAGTCGCACATGCCGTAGTTCCTCTCCGCAGCAGACAGTTTCTTGAAATAGTAGGCACAGGGGTGGAGCCGAGGTGGGTTCCTGTGCTGCTGCGAGAGTACCACCCTATCCTCAGATGCATCTACCTTGATCGTGAAGGGCTTCAGGGGGTCTGGGTGTTTATGGAGAGGGGCTGTGACGAACCTACCCCTCAGCTCAAGCAAGGCCTTCTCCGCAACCGGGGTCCAGCGGAGATGTTGAGGTTGGCCTTTCAACAACGGCGTGAGTGGCGCTGTGATGGTGCTGAAGACTTTGATGAATCAGCGCTAAAAGTTGGCAAATCCAATGAAGCTCTGTAGCTCCTTGATGGTTTTCGGGACTGGCCATGACCTCACTGCTTCCACTTTCATCTCTTCCATTTTCACGCCCTCCGGAGCTATGTGTTATCCTAGGAAGGAGATGGTGGAGGTGTGGAAAGCACATTTTTCCCCTTTGACAAACAGATGGTGCTGGTGCAGGCACTTTAAAAAAAACAGCACAGACGTGGGCCACGTGGTCTGGGTATGTTGGGGAGTAGATCAAAATATCATCAATGTACACCACTACATACCTCCCCAACATATCCCCGATCACCTCATTCATAAATGCCGAGAATACCGCATGAGCATTGGCTATCCCATACGGCATCACCAAGTATCCATACTGGCCCGACGCTATGCTGAATGCTGTCTT
>JACXGI010009178.1:0-31173 GCA_016801175.1 Esox masquinongy
CTTCAGTATTTAATATAGCCATTTATACCTATGTACTTAATTTCTGTTCTAGTAGGCTAACATGGGAATGTTGAAGGTTAACAGATGTTTCTGTAGGGGTTGAATGAAGGGACAAGAGGGTTTCTTTTAACTGCCTAGCTTACTGAGCCTTTAGATAACGCCACTCTGTCTTATGAGATGGCCCCAGAACAGATCGGAATGTGTCCCTAATGGGTAAGGGGTCTATTCTACAGGACTAGTTCCATTTCCCTTCACTCAGAAAACCAACCCCTACTACTTTAGTTTTAGGATTTAAACCAGAGTGCAGTTTGGGAAAGGTCTTCTTGCATTTCCTGAAATTTGCATGCTTCTCTGCTCCTACAAACACCTAAAATCTCCGGAGTACTTTAATCTTTGATACTAGTGCTGTAATTGTAATACTCTCTTTATCTATTAAATTCATTTGTTACATTAATTCATTGACTATTTGGAATTAATCTAAAACGGGTCTAAATCCAGTTCTTTCAATCGGAGGTCCTACCGAGATTTTACTGAACGAATCTTAAGGAACATGGACGAGGTATGTGTCTGTTCTCATTTGTATATCCTTTGGGTACTGGGACACATGTAGGCCTACACTATTGTGTTCCCGGGAGTTATAACTGGGACTTTAGTTCCCTGGACAGTCCTCACGGCATTTGTTTGCAGTGGGACATTTAATTAGTACCGGGACACTGTATAGTGTTTCTCGGGAGTTAAAGCGAGAACCCTATCACATGAAGTCCCTGCTACATTTGTTTGTAGTAGGGCATTCCAATCAGGAATTAATTTCTGGGGAGTCCTCACGGTTTGTTCCAGTGAGGCATAATAATCGTGATTGAGTTCTGAGTGGTCCTCGCAGTTAGCGCTAGTGAAGCATAATAAGAGGATGTTTAACTGAGACAGAAACCATACCATATTAGTGGCCCCATATAGTTTGTTTTATTTAATTTTTATTCTGATTGAGAGTTTTGCAATTGCATTTACATTGTTCAAACTCTTTTGTGCCTGTGCGCTTTAACCATGACGTTGTGTGGAGACAATAGCGGTCTGGTAAGTTCACCTAACAAATGTGGTAGTAAAAAGGTAGCACAGATTGTACTTAAGAGTTCATCCGAAAAGTATAGAAAAATAATGGCAATGGATGGATTAAAAACTGTTTGGGGTATGGCCCGGAAGTGTAAATGGCTTACTGAGTAAATACAGTCAGATGAATTGAAATGTGAATATAAATCATACCTATGCGCTCTATGGGCATATGAATATCAAGGAGTAATTTTGGAGAAAAACGTCAAACATGCCGAGATGGATAATAATCAGTTGCTTATTATGGATAATAACAAGCAACTGATTGCTTGTGGAATGATAATAAGGATTTGTATAGTTCTATATTTGATCATGAGTACTTAAAGTCTAGGCCGGATAATATCAAGAGTCCGGAAAAGAATGTGATGTTAAATAAGAACAAATGCTCCAGGTTTGTGATTGCAATGATGCTCCGGTCCCTATTGCCACAACCCTGTGTGAGCGACATGCCTTTGCTCCCTCACTATGTCCATCACTAGTTCCTGTAAATGCTACATTGTCTGTTGAGGAACTCCTCCACACGGGGATTGTCGCCACTGAGTTGCCTTCAGCACTTGCTAAGGACCTGTCCACATCTATCACGCTTCGGGCTACCATGCTTATGAATACTCAGCCTCAGACTAATTCCCAGTCAGACGTCCTAACTCAGGACAATCATGTAAATATAGGTACTCAAAATAAACAGTGTAGATCTGATATGAAGTTCAAACCAGTGGCTGTTATTCCTGCTGCCAACGATCACATCAAATGGTCCCCCTCTATTTCACCATGCCATAACTGCCCAAAAATTGGCCAAGGCATTTTGGTAGGGGTCCTAAAAATAGGTTGAGGGTAGCGCTTGAGCGTGTCCAAGTTTCACGACAGGTGATACAGCGTACCATCCCAACCTTTATATCCACACCTTTTAACATCAGTTTCTCTTAAAAGAAGATATTACTATGAACAGGGAAGATCATTTTGAATCAGAATTCAGAATCAGAAAGAGTTTTATTGCCAAGTTTCACAACAAACTAGGAATTTGTTCTGGTATATTAGTGCAATTTTGTACAAAAGAAATAAAAACAAATAAGAATATTGGACAGAGCATAAAGACAGTAGACTGAGCAATAATAAATTACAAAAAAATATACTAAGAAATATATAAGGTGCAAGAATTGTCCAATTAAGGGTTGTGTGTGATTATGTGGGGAGGGGTTGTAGATTTGTCCAGTTGAGGCTGGTTTGTGTATGTGGGGAGCGAGCTATAGTTTGACTCCGGGGGCATGTTCATGAGGCCTACTGCTGTAGGAAATAAAGTGTTCTTATGGCTAGAGGTTTTGGTCCTGATAGGCCTCAGCCTTCTGCCAGAGGGGAGAGTTCTGAATAGTCAATTACCAGGGTGAGAGGGATCAGCCCCAATCTTTGCCGCTCACCTCCGCATCCTGGAGGTGTGTAGGTCTTGTAGACACGGCAGATTAGAGCCAATCACTCTCTCTGCAGAGCAGATGATGCGCTGCAGCCTTGTCTTTGGTAGTGGCTGCAGCATACCAGGCTTTGATGGAGGAGGTTAGGATGGACTCTATGGCAGTGTAGAAGTGCACCATCATAGTCTTTGGCAGGTTGAACTTTTTCAGCTGCCGCAGGAAATACATCCTCTGCTGAGCTTTCTTCGTAAGCGAGGTGATGTTCAGCTCCCACTTGAGGTTCTGGGCGATGATGGTGCCCAGAAAGCTAAAGAACTCCACAGAGTTGACTAGGAAGCCACAGTGGGGGAGGGCAGCTAGGTTTCTACTGAAGTCCACTATCATCTCCAACGTCTTTAGGGCTCCAAGTTGTTCTGACTGCACCAGGACACCAGATGGTCAATCTCCCACCTGTAGGTGGACTTGTCTCTATCAGAAATAAGTCAGATTAGGGTGGTGTCATCCGTGAACTACAGGAGCTTGACAGAGTGATGACTGGAGGTGCAGCTGTTGGTGTACAGGGAGAAGAGTAGGCGGGACAGGATGCTGCCTTGAGGGGAGCCGGTGCTGATGGTCAAAGGTTCAGCACTCCCAGTTGGACTCAAGCACTCCCAGTTGGTATAGCTTCTCTTGGAACATAGTGGGAATTACAGTTTACAGGTCCGGGAAATAATTGGACACTGACACAAGTTTTGTCATTTTGGCTGTTTACAAAAATGTATTCAAATTACCGTTAAATAATGAATATGGGCTTAAAGTGCAGTCTCTCAGCTTTAATTTGAGGGAATTCACATCCAAATTGGAAGAAGGGTTTAGGAATTACAGCTCTTTAATATGTAGCCCCCTTTTTTTCAGGGACCAAAAATAATTGGACATCTGACTCAAAAGCTGTTTCTTGGACAGGTGTGGGCTATTCCTTTGTTATTTCTTCATCAATTAAGCAGGTGAAAGGTCTGGAGTTCATTCAAGGTATGGCATTGACATTTGAAAGCCATTGCTGTGAACCTACAACACGCGGTCAAAGAACCTTTCAATGCAAGTGAAACAGGCCATAATTAGTCTGCAAAAAAATCCATCAGAGAGATAGCTGGAACATTAGGAGTTGCCAAATCAACTGCTTTGTACATTCTGAGAAAAAAAGTGCACTGGTTAGCTCTGCAACACAAAAAGGCCTGGACGTCCACAGAAGACAACAGTGGGGGATGATCGTAGGATCCATGCTAAAAGAAACACCCCTTCACAACATCCAGCCAAGTGAAGAACACTCTCCAGGAGGTAAGCATATCATTACCCAAGTATACCATGAAGAGAAGACTTCACAAGAGCAAATACAGAGGGTTCACCACAAGATGCAAACCATTCACAAGCCTCAAGAATAGTAAGGCCAGATTAGACTTTGCCAAAAAACATCTAATGCTGTTCTGGAACAGCATTATTTGGACAGGTGAAACTAAGATCAACCTGTACTAGAATGATGGGAAGAAAAATGTATGGAGAAGGCTTGGAACGGCTCATGATCTGAAGCATACCACATCATCTGTAAAACACGGTGGAGGCAGTGTGATGGCATGGGCATGCATGGCTTCCAATGGCATTAGGTCTCTAGTGTTTATAGATGATGTGACAGAAGACAGGAGCAGCCGGATTAAGTCTGAAGTGTATAGGGATATATTGTCTGCTCAGATTCAGCCAAATTCAGCCAAGTTGATTGGACGGCGCTTCACTTTACAGATACATACTGCGAAAGCAACCCAGGAGTTTTTTAAAGCAAAGAAGTGGAATATTCTGCAATGGCGAAGTCAATCAACTGATCTAAACCCGATCGAGCATGCATTTCACTTGCTGAAGACAAAACTATAGGCAGAAAGACCCACGAACAAACAACAACTGAAGACAGCTGCAGTAAAAGCCTGACAAAGCATCACAAAGGAGGAAACCCAACGTTTGGTGATGTCCATGCGTTCCAGACTTCAAGCAGTCATTGCCAGTAGAAATGTAGGGTGGGTTCTGTCACTTTGGTGATTTATGACCCTGGTGGGTGGGGCTTTCAGTTTGATTTCATAGGTGGGTGGGACATTCGGTTTGGTTGGCGGGACTTCCGTTTTGTTGGGTGGGACTTCCTGTGTGACGTATTGACTTCCTGTATGACGTGTGTTAGGGCAGAATTTCTGGAATGACAAATGCATGTCTTTGACATGACTTTGTAATTTATGATATTGTTGTGTTCATGTTTTGCAACAATTGATAAACCCCCAGACAACTGATGTGTTATAACTTTAGCAAGATGTTTAACAATAGGTCATAGCGTTCCGGAATGTTAAATTCCCAGGCAATTGATATAAGTTATATCAGCAGCAAGATGTTTGAAGTTTAACAAAAGGGCGCCAGGGTTCAGCAATGCTAAATTCCCCGGCATTTTACATTCCGATAAGAGTTACAACAGATGTCTTATAACCAGTTGGTGTTCACCTTTCAAGTTTTATGAGGCGATATGTGATTGATGTGGTCTGTATTTAAACCACGCAGACCCTGGTGTTGGTCCAATACAAACCATGGTGGAGCTTGCAGCGATCAACGTTTTGGGTGAAACACCGGTGAAAGCTAACAGCTTAACTGCAGCTCAGCAAGTCGGCAAGAGATTACAAATGGACGGCAAAGACTCGATCAAGATGCCAGCCCAGAAGAAACTGCTTCAGAATTTACCACAAATTCATCAACTACACCAGGATATGTTAGCACAGGAGTGGAAGTTGGACAATGGGCGGGTCGGTGGATACAATTTCAACCCTGAGATACCGCAGGTTGCATTTTATGAATTGTCCGAAGGCCAAGTGTTTAAGGCAGGTGTGACTGATCAAATGGTCTTTAATGCTAGTTTATGGACCACCTTCCGAAAAGTGTTTTATTTGGGCCCAAAGCAGGGCACATCTAACACGATAGATGAACTGTTTAAAATAATAGACGGAATGAAGCAGTATGACTCTGTTAGATTGGAACTGTTTCCTGACAATGTCGGTGTGTTAGAGTGTGACTGCAACTGTGCACTGTTCGATTGACGTACAATCCTGAAGACCACCTTAAGCTAACACATTCCTCAACACAGCATAAAAACAGACAGTCCACCTGTGACTATCAAGCAGCCGGCAGATTTTACAAAACATGTCTCAAGAATACAACCAACTGGAGTTTGAAGAACCCACCACCGCAGGCTATAAAGATCATCAAAGCAACATTGGGGATGATCCTTGAAAACATTGTTGCAGCAATTCTCCACAAAGCATGCATCAGATGAAGTGGACCACCTGAGCCAGAGAAGACATTCATGTCTGGACCCGCCTGATTATTTTTTTGAGACCCATTATGATGACATGGTTGAGACAGTTTTAACACTGCGACTGAAACGTGCTGGTCAAGGCTTTGAATGCATCTGGGTTTCAAGCACCGCTGACCGAAGTTCACGTGGCAGCTAAGAACTTTCTGCACAAACTCAAGTCGGAGCCGTACATCACACAGAGGCTGAGTGAGAATATGGATGAATACATGGATCATGGTAATAAGGAAGCTGTATGCAATGCAGTAGCGTCTTGGTGTGACGAAAGCAAAGAGGCTGTTACAACAGAAATCTGAATGTTTGTGGCTCTTTTTGAAATTCTTGGACATTTTGTAATTCCAAAGACTTGAAGAAAAACAAAAAACAGGTATTACTTCTCATTATTGATCCAAAGCTCTACGATGTCTGAACAGGTTATGAAAAGTATTTACTACAACCCGTCAAACCCTGGTGCTTATGTGGGTAGAAAGGGTTTGAAAAGAGCGTACTTGGAGAAAACCGGGGAGATCCTCAAAAATAGTGTGGCAAATGACAGGCTAATGGCCCAGGAAACATACACGCTACACAGGCCAGTACCTAGTAATTGTCAAAGAAATAGTTATTGTTCATGCTCTAAATTCCTCATTTCAGCTGGATTTTGTCGAAATGAGTGCTTATTATGGGGAAAACAATAACATGAAATGTATGTTAACATGTATATATGTGTTAAGTATATACAGTACGTCTGGATTAATGTGCTGAGAAATAAAAGCGCTAGAGGTAAAGCGTGCAAATTGAAGACATATAAAAAGGAAGAACACAAAAAAACACCAAACGGACAAAGGGAAGGAGTTTTTTAATTCACATTTTTAAATGTTAATGAAGAAGTACAACATAAAACATTTTGCTATAGGAAATGATGTCAAAGCGAGCATTGTTGAGAGATATAATAAAATTAAATCACGAATGTGGCGGTACCTCATGGCTGCCAACACACATCGTTATGCTGAGGTGATTGAAGATTTGGTTTGTGGTTGCAACCATAGCTGCCATCGGTCTATTAAGATGAAGCCTATTGACATTTGTGACAGAATTCAGGAAACTGGGCTTAAGTCACATGTTATTCAGCAGTTTCTTATCTATCAAAAGTGGTCAAAGGAAGGAAAAGCGGTGAACCGGCGACAGGAACATGGGCGGCCAAGGCTCATTGTCCACTGCTGAAAGCGTCTACAAGCATTTATTTAGCCGATTTTCTTGGGGTTGAATGTTTTGTTTTTCCCTCCAGTTTTAAAATGTTGTTGAATTTGGATGATGGAAAATTGTAAGCAATTCATAAAAGAAATTAGGCCAATAGATAAATTAATGTTTGAGCGGACTTGAGAAATTGACTGTTGCAAGGTAGGGGTAGCTTCAAAGTGAGGTGAAGTAGCATTATTAGGCACTCTGGAGTCAAAACCAGTGGGCCACGGTTTGCTTTTGAGACTGAGACTTGTCTGGCTTGATATAAACAAAGGAACAAATGCTGATTGTCTGATTATTTTGCTTGTTTTAATCCCAGATGAAGTAAAGCACACGGTGCCAAAGATAATGGGTCTTTACGTTCTTGCAAAAACACCATGTCATAATGGAATAACTGCGTTGTTTGTACACTAGAACTACCAAGGCAGTCATTTTGACCATTTTGTTTTTTGCAAGGTAATACATTTGTTCAAATGAAACCCATGTACCTATAAGACACTGACTTTTTATAAATGTGTGTAAGTTTTATTCTAAACTTGTTTTTCCATTAACATTGATATGGAACCATTTTTAATGAATACTCATATTTTCCTTATTTCAAGGTTGTAATTACACCAAATGGCCACTAGGACTGGTAGCACAGTTTGTATTTACTTTCTGTTATAAAATCAGTAAGAAACCAAAATATGTCAACAGAACAACAGTTTTACATCATTATTATAATGTAAACAACGCAATACGATGCTAAATATCATAAATAGCAAACTACTTGTTATCCAGATGGGTCACGTAGCACAAAAACCCATACCCTTACGTCATTCCCAAAAAAACACACCTTTCCCATAACTGTAAACACTATTCACCTGTTTCCACGTTCCAATGTTCAATACTCTTTCTGCAAGACCTTACACAAAAGTGGACAAATAAATAATTCATTGCACTGACAATCCAGACCTCAAGTGTAAGCTGAACAACAGGCTCCCTCACCAAGAAAGCTCAACAGAGGACGTACTTCCTGCAGCAGCTCAAGAACTACAATTTACCAAATCCAATGGTGGTGCACTTCTACACTGACATCATATCTACGCCCTATCCTCAGCACCTCCATCACCATCTGGTACGCTGCTGCTGCCACTGCCAAGGATAAGGGCATACTGCAGTCTATTATTTGCTCTGCTGAGAAAATGATTGGCTGCAACTTGCCATCCCTCCAAGACCTGCACGCCTCCAGTGCCCTGAGGAGGGCAAGAAAGGCTGTGGCTGAACCCTCTCACACTCTGCATAAATTATTTGAATCAATGCCCTCCAGCAGGCTGAGGTCCATCAGGACCAAAGAACAATTTCTTTCCGACTGCAGCTGGCTTCATCAACAAGACCCGAGTCCCTCACTTGACACTGACTGTAATCCTGACCCCCACTGACACCAAACAATCATATAGAACCTCATTCTTATTCTTTAAACACTTTTTCCTATCTTTTATTATTAATGTGTCACTTAATTGTACTATTTTTGGCACTTTTGCAATTGCCTGTTATTGTCCCTGCACTATATGTTTTTTGTTATGCATCATCAGACCAAAGCAAGTTCCTTGTATGTGAAAACCTACTTGGTGTAACGTGGTGGAGGTTGAGTGGAGGGAACCAGGTGCAGGCAGAGTGTGTTTGAATGTGCATTTATTTACACACAAAAACAAACAAACGGCATACATGAAAACTCAAAGGAAAACGCTCATAAAAAGTGGAACACGTAGCGGCTAACTAACACGGGACTAAACACTCACCAACACGTAACGTGACAAGTAAGAATAACCAACAAGTGAAGGGAGCAGAGGAGAAACATTTAAACACATACTGATGGAATGATTTGGACCTGGTGTGAGTGATTGTGGGAGACAAGACAATGAATGAGTCCGGGGTGAGTTCATGGAGTGACGGGAACCGGGAGTGCACAGCACGATGGCGCTGGTCATTACCGTACCGTGACACTTGGTAATAAATCTGTTTCTGGTTCTGATTCTTTTTGCTATTGTGCTTGAAGTGATATAAGAGATAATATCGTAATTATTATTAGAAACAATATAACAAACTATAAAGTTATTATACAGATAAGAGATTATACAATTGGTCTTTGTCTCTAGACATTTATGGACCACATACAGTGGTCTGTGTCCAACACGTGCACATTTTGTGTAATTAGAATATGATACACACTTTGAAATACATTTGGTGACTGTAGGTCAAAGGTGCTCAAAGATATGGTGATTTCAAAATCTCAAGTTTAATGATGCACTGTAGCACCCCCAAAAATTTATTAGGGAAGTGTTTTGGTGATCATAGGCCTTTAAACTAAACAAGTATCATGTTAGTGCCCCATATGCCCCATCACTTTCTACAAGGCTGTTGGTCATAACTTGTCAGTCGGCCTAATGTCACAGACACATACTTGGTAAGCCATTAGAGGTGTAGGCATATCACTGTGTATGAGATGATCTTAAGGTCACAGAAATTGGTGTAAATGCTTTACAGGCATTTTAGCCCCTTTAAGGCCTTAAATGGCTTGTAGGTCTCCTATGCCTTTTAACCCATTTACATTGTATAGGCTTTATAGGCCTGATAGGTCGTATGGCCTGCGAAAGCCTATAAGACTTAAAAGCCATTTAGGTCTCTTAAGCCTTCTAAGCCTTATACGCGTTTTGGGCTTTCTAGCCCATTTACATACAAATGTGAACATAAAACGCATGATGCTGAAATTGATTGGCATGTGGTGGCCACTATGTTATGAAATTCCAACTTTTTTATAATTGTATATGTGCATAGCCAAAAGGTGCTTCCGTTGAAGTTTTGTGAAAGTCAGACCAATGACTTAGGACTAATTCGTTTTAGTTTCGTTGTAATCTATTCAAAGTTCACGGAAACGAAGATGACAGAGCTCATAGATGTGAGAAGCAATATTGCCTCTAACAGTGAATAATCAAAAACCCTGGTTTACAGCAAAACTCAGGCAGCTTAGTCGGTCCAAGGAGGAGGCCTACAGTAGTGGAGACAGAACCCTATACAATCAGGCCAGAAACACACTGACAAGGGAAGTCAAAGCAGCAAAGAAGAGCTATGCTGAAAAACTGGAAAAAAACTTCACAGCCAATGACCCCTCGTCGGTGTGGAAAGGCCTGCAGGTACTCACCAACTACAGGAGACCATCCCCCCACACTGCTGGATCTCAATGACTGGCTGACGAGCTAAATGTTTTATATTGTAGGTTTGAGAGGCCCCCAGTCACACCTCTCCCCCACTCCAGCACCATCTTCAAACAGTAACCTTCCCCCACTGCCACCCTGTCACCTCCACTCACCGACCCCCCACCTGCACTAACGATCGGTGAAGAGGGTATACGGCAGCTCTTTCAGAGGCAGAAGTCCAAGAAGGCTCCTGGCCCAGACGGTGTGTCACCATCCTGCCTGAAAGTTTGTGCTGAACAACTGGCCCCCATCTTTACACAGATCTTCAACAGATATCTGGAGCTGTGTGAAGTTCCCTCGTGCTTCAAACGCTCCACAATTATCCCGGTCCCCAAAAAACCCTCCATCACTGGATTGAATGACTACAGACCTGTCGCCCTCACATCTGTGGTCATGAAATGCTTTGAAAGATTAGTGTTGGCCCACCCGAAGGACATCACAGGCCCCTTGCTAGACCCCTTGCAGTTTGCCTACCGGGCTAACAGGTCTGTGGATGATGCTGTCAACATGGGACTGCACTACATCCTGAAACACCTTGACTCTCCAGGGACATATGCAAGGATCCTATTTGTGGACTTCAGCTCGGCGTTCAACACCATCATCCCAGACATCCTCCATACCAAACTCATCCAGCTCACTGTGCCAGCCTCCACCTGTCAGTGGATCACAAACTTCCTGACCAACAGGTGTCAGCAGGTGAGGCTGGAGAACACCACATCCAGCACCCGAACAATCAGTACCAGTGCCCCCCAGGGTTGTGTGCTCTCCCCACTGCTCTTCTCCCTCTAAACCAACGACTGCACCTCAAGAGTCCCATCTGTCAAACTACTGAAGTTCGCAGACGACACTACGGTCATCGGCCTCATCCGGGACGGTGACGAGTCTGCCTACTGATAGGAGGTTGAACAGCTAGTCCTCTGGTGTGGTCAGAACAACCTGGAGCTTAACGTGCTCAAAACTGTGGAGATGGACTTCAGGAGGAGCCCCCCGACTCTGCCCCCATCACCATTCTCAACAACCTTGTGTCTGTAGTGGAATCCTTCAGGTTTCTGGGATCCACTATCTCCCAGAATATAAAGTGGGAGCCCAACACAGATGCCATCATTAAAAAGGCCCAGCAGAGGATGTACTTCCTGCGCCAGCTTAAGAAGCTTAACCTGTCCAAGGAACTACTGATCCACTTTTACGCAGCCATCATCCAGTCTGTTCTCTGCACGTCCATCACTGTTTGGTTTGGATCTGCCACGAAACTGGAAAGGAACAGACTACAACAGACAGTCAGACATTCTGATTCTGAATTATCTCTAAATTAATACAGGACAATCATCAGTACTTAAAGAGGAAAAATGGGTGTGGTAAGATGCTGCACCAGTGTCCTATGTCAATAATACACATTCCCTTTATTCTATCAATACCTACAATGAGGGAAAAAAGTATTTTATCCCCTGCTGATTTTGTATGTTTGCCCACTGACAAAGAAATGATCAGTCTATAATTTTAATGGTAGGTTTATTTGAACAGTGAGAGACAGAATAACCACAAAAAAATCCAGAAAAACGCATGTTAAAAATGTTATAAATTGATTTGCATTTTAATGAGTGAAATAAGTATTTGATCCCCTCTCAATCAGAAAAATTTCTGGCTCCTCTTAAAGGGAGTGCTCCTAATCTCAGCTTGTTACCTGTATAAAAGACACCTGTCCACAGAAGCAATCAATCAATCAGATTCCAAACTCTCCACCATGGCCAAGACCAAAGAGCTGTCCAAGGATGTCAGGGACATGATTGTAGACCTACACAAGGCTGGAATGGGCTACAAGACCATCACCAAGCAGCTTTGTGAGAACAACAGTTGGTGCGATTATTCGCAAATGGAAGAAACACAAAAGAACTGTCAATCTCCCTCGGGCTCCATGTAAGATCTCACCTCGTGGAGTTGCAATGATCATGAGAACGGTGAGGAATCAGCCCAGAACTACACGGGAGGATCTTGTCAATGATCTCAAGGCAGCTGGGACCATAGTCACCAAGAAAACAATTGGTAACACACTATGCCGTGAAGGACTGAAATCCTGCAGCGCCCGCAAAGTCCCCCTGCTCAAGAAAGCACATGTACAGGCCCGTCTGAAGTTTGCCAATGAACATCTGAATGATTCAGAGGAGAACTGGGTGAAAGCGTTGTGGTCAGATGAGACCAAAATCGAGCTCTTTGGGATCAACTCAACTCGCCATGTTTGGAGGAGGAGGAATGCTGCCTATGACCCCAAGAACACCATCCCCACCGTCAAACATGGAAGTGGAAACATTATGCTTTGGGGGTGTTTTTCTGCTAAGGAGACAGGACAACTTCACTGCATCAAAGGGACGATGGACGGGGCCATGTACTGTCAAATCTTGGGTGAGAACCTCCTTCCCTCAGCCAGGGCATTGAAAATGGGTCGTGGATGGGTGTTCCAGCATGACAATGACCCAAAACATACGGCCAAGGCAACAAAGGAGTGGCTCAAGAAGAAGCACATTAAGGTCCTGGAGTGGCCTATCAGAGAAGATCTGCAAAGAGGAGTGGTACAAAATCCCTCCTGAGATGTGTGCAAACCTGGTGGCCAACTACAAAAAACATCTGACCTCTGTGATTGCCAACAAGGGTTTTGCCACCAAGTACTAAGTCATGTTTTGCAGAGGGGTCGAATACTTATGCGAATCAATTTATAACATTTTCAACATGCGTTTTTCTGGATTTTTTTGTTGTTATTCTGTCTCTCACTGTTCAAATAAACCTACCATTAAAATTATAGAATGATCATTTCTTTGTCAGTGGGCAAACGTACAAAATCAGCAGGGGATGATGGTTTAAACAGACAGACAGATTAATGGGGACTCAGTACCTTTAACTAGTAACTCATTTATACATGTATAGGACTAAGTATACCTCGGTTCAAGAAATTTACCTGACAGAGTATCCACAGATGTATGTGATATTTTGTGGAAATGGAACGAACGGCCTAGAACTGGTTTGTTTTAGTTTAGTTTTAATCTATTCAAAATACCAGGAAACTAAAATGATGCAGCTCATTGTTGCAAGAGGGAATTTTATTTGTCTCAACACAAAGCACAACTTGAGATGAGTTTGGTGACTTTAGCTCTAAGGAACAAGGAGAAATTGCTATTTGAAAATCTCAGCTTTGACGATACACTGTAGCGCCCCCAATGGCCGATCTCATCCATATTTTTACTGGTTGTTGGGGGCCTATAGGAGCTTATACTGATAAAGTGTAATGGAAATCAAATATTTTTGAAGCCTTTAATTCAAAGCTTGAAATTTGTTGGCCCATGGCAGTCACATGGTTTGCACTACCAACTTCCTATTTATTGCAATACAACAACCTGATGCACTCATGCAGTAGACCAAGTTTGCTTGAAATATCTTTTTGCATTCAGGAGTAATGAGCCTTCAAAATGACTTTCTGGTATAGCGCCCCCACATGGCCAATTAGTGCCAAACATTGCATGCCTCCTCTACTCCTCCTTCAATCCATTGCCCATGCATCATATGATACAGATTTATGTCTCTAGGGCAATTAGAGCCCGAGTTATGAGCATTTGAAAATCACAACTTTGACCCGATGGTGGCACCAGAGGCATGGGCCTATGGACACCAACGTTGCTGTGTTTGGTATAGCCCTCTATCAGTGTGCAAAGTTACAAAAAAAGTTAGCCAGCAGAAGTAGGTGAACTTGAAAAAATGTTGGAAGAAGATTAAGGGCTCCAAGCTATAAGAATGCCATTCAAGGATAGGCCTTATAGGCCTGATAGGTTGTGTAGGCCTGTTTGTGTTCAGGATTAATGTGCGTTTAATGTGATTTTCTGGAGAAGCGCCCCCGAATGGCCAATTGGCGCCACACACTGCACATGTCCTTACCTTGTCATACCAATGATGCATACCAAATTTGGTGAGAATCGGACAAACGGTTGTGGAGATATGCTTTCACTTCCTGTGAAATTGTAGGACTCAGGATGTTGTTGACATATGACATATGCTGTGTTTGAAATGTCTAATATTGTTAATAGTTATTGATGGGCACTATCCACAGATGCTATTTTTTTAAGTTTCTTAAATAGGAAATAGGATGAACAGCATAGGACTACTTCTCAAAGGTAGGTTTTTCAGAAAATTCAAAACAGTGGAAAATGTAATCAGGCAGAAATGAAGACGGCCTTTTGCAAAGTTGTACAGCATCTGTTTCCACGTCATATTTTGCCAGTTTTAGGTCTGTACCACAATCAGGGCAAAAGTTATGAGCATTTGAAAATCTCATCTTTGGCCGGTAGGTGGCACTAGAAGCATTGGCCTATGGGCGGGGTGAAGCAGTCCAGAGTCACTGTGGCGACTTTATCTGATCGTGTTAAACGCGTAGCTGTTAGCACTTATTGGAACTTTTATGTCAGTTGACCAGATTGGGTGTGTGCCATTCACAGGTCTTTCATGAGCAGACTGACTGGCCCAAAAGAAGTTGCACACTAATATTTCATTGGACCGCCTTCAGCTTTGATTACGGCATGAATTCGCAGTGACATTTTTTCAACTACATTATGCAACTTCAAATCACTTATTTCCGTACAGAGTTGCATACATTTTTGGCTGAGATCTTGTATTGACAACTGGAGAGGCAAACCACTCTGTAAAGTCTTCTCCAGCACATCCGAAAGACTTTCAATGGGGCTAAGGTCAGGACTCTGTGGTGGCCAATTCATGTGTTAAAATGATTCCTCAAAATTTATTTGATGACCTGATCATTCAATATATTCAGGTACTCAGCTGATTTCATTTTATTGCCACTTAAAGTTGTTGAGTTTAGACCTAACCAAATTAATCAACCCCAGATCACAATACTGCCTCCAGAGGCTTGTAGAGTGGGCAATATGCATGATGGGTTTATTTTTTCATTCGCTTCCCTTCTTACCCTGACATGCCCATTGCTCTGGAATAGGGTAAATCTGGACTCATTAGACTGCATGACCTTTCTTCATTTCTCCAGAGTCCAATTTTGACGGTTCAACACTATTCTTCCAGGTTTTAATAATACGTTTGACAGTAATTTACCCAATTCCACTAATTTCAGCAATCTCCTTCGTGGTTTTCTGTGCTCGATGCAGGCCAATAATTTCAACCTTCTGAAACACAGTAACAACTTTTCTTCCGACATGGTTGTTTAAGAAATGAGAACCTACTCACTGCATAAGTTAGGGTAAAAATAATTGTAACCAGCTGAAACATGTTAATCAGTGCAGAAATTATTCAATCATAGGCTCTTAAGTATCTCCTTATTTAAATCCAAACGATTATGTTTTTTTGGTCAGGCAGTGTAGACTGTTGGAAGTTTGGGGAAACTTCAAGGTGAGATGAAGTAGCAGTATGAGGCACTCAGAAGTCAAAACCTCTGGACCTGGTTTCACGTTTGAGACTTCTCTGGCTTGAAATAGACAAAGTACCTGCATAACTTGAAAAGGATGCAATGACATCAGTCGTGGAGCTATATGCATCTGATATTATTGCATCCCCGACAGGTTAATGAGCTGATGACACCGCGTCGCATTAACAAAATCAATAGGCTTTTGATTCTTTCCCGGAGCTGTGCTAATGGTCCATTACTATTGAAGTAATTGTTTGAAAAGGATACGTTTGAGTTCGGTCCCTTAATAAGTGCTATATACAAGTCCGCACAAACATTAGTTTATCTATTGGCCTAATTTCTTTTAGGAACATGCATGAATTGATTTAAATTGTCCATCATACAAATTCAACCACATTTTATAACCGGAGAGAAAAACTAAACACTCAACCCCAAGAAAATAGGCTATATAAATGCCAGCATTGAATCGGCATGGTGAACCTAAACTTGAAAATCTTTTAGGCTTTTGGCCTGCTTATACACTGATCAGCCATAACATTCTGACCACCTGTCTAATAATGTGTAGACCCCCTTTTGCCACCAAAACAGCCCTGGCCCTTCGAATCATGGACTCCTCTAGACCTCTGAAGGTATGCTGTGGTTTCTGGCACCAAGACGTTAGCAGCAGATCCTTTAAGTCCTATAAGTTACAAGGTGGGGCCTCCATGGATTGGACTTGTTTGTCCAGCACATGCCAAAGATGCTTGATTGGATTGAGATCTGGGGAACTTGTTGTTGTGTTCCTCAAACAGTTCCTGAAACATTTTTGCTTTATGGCAGGGCACATTATCCTGCTGAATGAGGCCAATGCCATCAGGGAATACAGTTGCCATGAAAGGGTGCACATGGTCTGCAAAAATGCTTAACTGTGCATTGCCACAAGGATGTGCTATCGATTACCTAAAGCTAAAACACATAAGCTGTTCCCATGCTGTGTTTCTCCTATTCTAATGTTCCTGTAATACAGAAATCGATATCATTCAAACAATCTGGTGCACTTCGAGTTTTGCCTTTACTAAACATGTCACAATGGGTACCCTAACATGAGTATTGACTTGTCTATATAATGCAGTAGGTGTTACTTGTTGGGGTAGTTTGTAGTGACTTAATCTACAACAAATTATTCGACAATACTAAAGACATTGTACTTCAGTTTAAAACGCAATAAGGTATCTCAAACCAAAAGCATTAGTGGAGATCAATGTTCATAAATGCTACTCTTTGGGGTAGTGTAACTTTGTAGATTTGAAGAGATTATTTCTACTTGTCCTTTATTGTCTCTTTACATCTAATGATGACAGAATGAGATCCTTACCTAAGCATACTTACCTGTTTTGAAATATAAAAGTGCTTCTAACTTGGGTCAACATTTGGTGTTCACAGCTCACAAGTCAGAGGTACACATTGGGAAAAATCTTTCCAAAACGTGCTGAATTATTTCAACTTGAGCACCATTCTGTTATGAAGTCAAAGAAAGTGCTATTCAGTTGTGGTATTATTCTGTACTGAATGTCAACAATTGTTTTATGAATAAACCCCTTTATTTAACTGTGGTTTTTAACACCGCAGCAATAAAACCATGAACTTTCACAGGATATTTATGCACTAAATCATCAAGCTGGTGTAGCTGTTATTGGGTGGGTAGCAATTCAGTGCAGGTCTGAAAAGCAAGTTTTCTCCAAGCCTCACATAATATTGAAAATGAAGTATTTGGATTTAGCTGGAAGATTGTCTTTCTGTTTGGGGAAATCATAACAGCATTTGCCATCAGGACGTGCTGTTGATCACTTTGTTTCAGCACATTATGTGCTGTTTTGTGATTTCTTTCTTATTCAGCCAACCTAGTATCAGAAAAATCTTTGTCCCTGATCACAATAATGGGTCATCAGATTCAATCACAGGAGTGGTTAACAAGTTATTCCCTTCAGCATGAAGACCAAAACTAGGCTGTAGACAGGGCCTGGCTGTGAATGACACAGCTCTTAGTTTGCTGGACTTGACTATTTAAAACAAGCTCACCAGAGCTCAGTCTGTTTTCTTGAAGGGCTACCAAGCAGTCAAAAAAGGACCTCCAGTGAACAGAGAAATCCTGCAATAATCAGTAAGTGGTCTTTACAGGACATCTTCAGCATTGTCTCTTTTAGGATTGTTACAATTGGTACCCCAACACTAGTATTGACTTGCTTATATATAATCAGAAAATAAATTGTGCTTCAGATGGTATGACACTAAGATTAGTTCAAACAAAAGCATTATTTGAATGGGCTTCAATTTTGGGGTAGTCTTAACTGTGTAACATTTAGCACGCTTAACCAATTTTGTAATGTGAATGTTCTACCTGGTTGGGTCAACAATGGACACGGATCCGGGCAGACGCATATTTTCCCAAAACATGCTGAATTGTACTTCAACTTGAGCACCTTTCTACGGAAGCCCTGAAGCCCAAGTAGTAAAAAAAAAATGAGCCCAGAGACTAAGTTTATCTCGTTTGAACAACTTAGTATCTCAATTGCACTAGTTAGCAAAAAAAATTAATTAATAAAAAAAAAAAACTTATTTTGAATTTTTTAAAGTTTTTTTTTTTTTACTACTAACTGTTTTTTTGCTAAGTCATCCAAACGACTTAGTATCTCGTTTTAATGACTTAGCAAAAAAAATTAAGAAGTAAAAAAAAAAAACTAAAATTTTGAAAAAAACTAATTGTTTTTTTTGCTCGTTTGAACGACTCGTTTGAACGACTTTGTATCTCGTTTGAACGACTTAGCAAAAAAAATTAAGTAGTAAAAAAAAATAATTTTTTTTCATCATTTTTTTTTACTAAGTCGTTCAAACGAGATACTAAGTCGTTCAAACGAGATAATCATTAGTATGTCTAATTAGGCCAAATTCATTATGCAGCAGCATTAAAAGGCCATGTAATGGTTGTTACAGCCCATCGTTCTTTTCAAACGTTGGATCAATCGACGTAGATCAGTAACCTACATTTGTCTACAGGTACCGTATCGTCCAAGCTAACGCAAAATGTGGGGTATAGATCCAACTCGATTGATAAAGCCAGCCGGGCAACACAGTATTTCATATTGGAGACTTGTAATTTTAACAGCGTTACGGTTCCTTTTTTAGTTTCAAGCCTTACTGTAAGGCGTAGGCCATACTGATGAACATAGTATAGCTATAGTTTACGAGTTTACATATACTATTTTTGGCGGCCAATATGGCCGTTATAATTCTAGAAATTCGGCCATATCCTACCGGACATATTTTTTTTTAAAATAGCCATATTATAGCCCACATGTAAACAGCAATAAAACCCAAACGCTATGATCCAACAAATGTGTTTTTATTTAAATTGGTCTTGAGAATGAACTCTTCACAATATTTGCGGGGTAAGCAATATTATAATATATAACTGCCTGATCACAATTATTTGAGCCAGATCGCAATTATTTTTTATAGAAAACGATGTTCTTGCACAATATTTGTATTTCAAAATCATGTTTACAATTTGAATAAGGGGTTTTGGGTCAATGTTAGAAACTTCTCAACAAATGCAACGCGAATTACATCCGTTCCCAGCCCATACCTGCAGAAGCGTGTTTGACATAATCTGCGGCAACTTATGCTCAGATCATTTACTGAAACTCGTTTGGTTCTTAATTTCAGTATGCTTGAATAAAGTTTAGAATTGTTTCGCAATGCACCTTAATGTAGCCTAATTTCGTAACATTATTATTAGACAAACACATTTCAGTCGCTTATATTTGTTGCATCAACTCTGATCGACAAAAGAAAAACACCCAAGCATGTGTAAAATATTTTGGCAAACATTGTAAGTAGAACTTAGTCATTTCCAACCGTATTTCCTAATTAGATAATGCCCGTTAAAATGTATGGATATAAATATATGTTGTCCCATTGCATATTAAACGGTGAACCACCTTTTCTTGGCAACATATATAGGTCGCACAATATTAGGTTATTTAATATGCTTTTAATCAATTTAGTTATTTATTTGGCATATTTCCCAACGGACATTTTGGCCGTTGTTATTTTCATCTGCCGGACTAGGCCTACACGTGATAACGACTAAAAGGCGCAATTTTTCCGGCTAACGTAAACCCTGGCCTGGATAGCTTACCGCGCTTGTCATTAGGCTTACCCGATAACAGAAAATATTTCAAAGTTAGCCATACATTTTATTTTACTTTCAAATCGTTTTATACAAGATGGTGTGAACATGTTATTTAATCTTTTAAGGTCATACACAATGTTTGAGCAAAATGTGAGTAAATAAAAGCTCGGTCTGACTAGTGATTGTTACATCACTCTACGTCACTCTTACCTCGACGTTCTAATGGTGCGTTCTAAACAATACGTTCTAATCACACCAGTGTGATCGTACGCTTCAAAGGGTTCAAACAGGCATGGATCAAAATGACCCCTTACGGCGCTTCTAGTAGGCGTAAAAGTCTCCGCGCTTCTAGTGTTAAATGTAGCCTATCAATTACTTCTGCAATGTTAGCATCTCATTATTATCCGGCAGATGGCAGCATTCAGGTCGTTAATCGACGCTGCCTTCTGCTTGATCCTAGCGAGAAGCTGCTGAATGCTGTGATGAACATACTACCAAAAAGAAGTCAGACATCACAATCAAACTGATCCCCAGCACACAAAGTAAATAGCTGCTGGGGTTGTGAGAGAGTGTCTTTGTGCTGTACAACTTACAATCAAATAAAATTTCATGGCTTGGACTGCACAAGTATCTTTCCTTGAAGTGTGCATGGAGTATGCAATCAAATGTTTGCAATTTACAGAGATACAGGGTGTAAAAATAGCTGTGACATCATATGGATTTAGATTAAAACATCAAAGTACAAATTTACTTGTTCAGACTTCAATTACAACAAAGTAGCAAACCACACTTTTAGTAAAGGACCTTATGTAGCATTGCAGTGCATTGGTTTGGACTTCAATCCAATACAACATCAAATAAACTGATCATTTACAAAGATAACAATACCAAACAACAGTAACAATTATATTTTTGGCATTCTTCTCGCACTTTCTCAGTCTGACAACAATCCAATAAAGTAACAACACTGAACAGCAGTGACAATGTTTTGCATTTTCCTATTTTTGGGATATGCAACATAAACCTTTTTATAATGTTGTATGGTTACATTAGGCCTACAGAATATTTAGTGGCAGGCATTGTCCATCAAGGATGTTGCAAAACTCACGTCGGAAGTCTGTGAAGTTTATGTAGGTACTTGAAAGTTGCAGAAGAGGCCCACAGGTATGGGCCACAGGACGTCTTTGAAGTCCTCTAAGGTCAGTGAACTCAACATGGATCTTGCTGACACACACCACATCTGAGCCAGTGACAAAACGCAAAAAACTCATCAGCCACTCACTGTCCAGTGATCTGAAAAATAGCTTCAGGAACTGCATTGATTGGTTTTGACCTGCATCTTTTGGATCGGCAGAGAGTAAATCAACCACATTCTTCTTGCTGGGCCTCTTCACTGAGTAAATGTGTTGTATGTCTGCTGTACTCGGTAAGGCAGTCTTCATGGTGGTTCGAGCTGTGCTGGCCATCATATCCAGGGCATACTTGGGTTCTTGAATTAGCTACTTATGGGCCACCTGGAGTATGGCTTCTTTGATGTTACTCTCAGTCGGGATGGAATGGCTGCCCATTCTCGCAAGAACGTTGAGCAACTCATCTTCATCATAGTCACATGCAGACACAGCAGCAGAAACCACATCTCTTTCATATTGAGTGATGTAGCTTTGAAATAGAAGTGTACAATGTCAAAATATCTTATACTACGTCTTATACTATGAACATCATTAAACTAAAAAGTTTAAATCAAATCAAATTTTTTTAAAGCTATTCAGGCTCTAGATTAGATTAGATTCAACTTTGTCAT
The DNA here is from genome assembly GCA_016801175.1 of Esox masquinongy. Lineage (NCBI taxonomy): Eukaryota > Metazoa > Chordata > Actinopteri > Esociformes > Esocidae > Esox > Esox masquinongy. The sequence continues at coordinate 21,714 of JACXGI010009178.1, forward strand.
TGCACCAAATATAAAACTAGGACAACAAAATGTAGTTCAGCATCTATTCTAAACAGTGCAAAAGTAGTATAAGGTGCAAGTAATAGTGCAGTTGGTTCTCATAATAATAATAGTATTATTACATTTCCTGTGGGATGGTTATACAGCAAAGAAAAGGCATTTCTAAAGATTACAGGAAATGTTTACCAACCGTAAGAAAGACTCCATCATCATGTCTGGGGTTAAGTCAGCCTCTCCAAGTATGAGGGCTACCATGAAGGGCATGGAAAGGTTAATGGGGAAGTAGGTGACCTCAAGGAATCCTTTAACCAGTATGCGTCCAACTGCTTCCCACTGCTCACGTCCGTAGTGAGGACACAGTGATGGAACTTTATCAGTCTCCCCCTCTGAACAGACCTGAAAAAAGGCTTCCCAGAAGGCTGGTGATGCCTGATGCATCCCCTCTGCTCTCGTCAATAAACCTCACCGCCAGAGGACTGTTCATTAAGGTGGGATTTTGGAATTCATCTAGCATGTCATTTAATATGTTGACCCTTCGTGGTTTTAGAACTACAGTTGCATGCTGTTCGTCTGGAACACTCTGGAATGGTGGCCTTTCTATAGCTCCTAACTCAGAGTCTTCACTCTCTGTAACATTAGAGGCATTAGTGATGGCATAGGGACTGGGTCCAAGTTCTGCACTGGTGGGTATTTGGGAGTGTCTTCACCAGAATTGGTACTTGTGTTAACTGTGGTTTCAGAGGCATAATCATCATCAGTTACAGGACCAAATTGTACCTCAATATCTGTAAAATCATCACTATCATCAGATACAACATATGGTTCAGATGATATGGGACCTGAAGCAGCCTCCTCCCTACCCACTGTAACCCTTTCTTCTGTTAAAACCTCTTCTTCATCCAAAGAGGACTCTTTTCTACAGAAACATTAATTTCTCCTTCATTATTTTCCACTTCCTCATACTCTTCCTCATAACAACTTGATTCCTCATTGTCATCAGAAGTTTCACAATTATCTATTTCCTCACTTGCCAAGTAAAATCTTAATTTATCCATTTTTGTGGCATCATATAGATCACAACATTCTTTCCACGAGGCATCTCTTTTTCTTTGAAGTCCCAGACTTTGAAGCAGAAGTTGCTTTCTGGCCCTTTTGTGGATTGGCCATCGGGAAAAAACAATTCTTTCGCCATTTGTAAAATCCCATAATATTCTGTGTCTTTTGAGACTGACAATTTCCTGGTTCCACCACCATTTCTGCTTCGAACCTGTTTTCCTATGTGAATCCATCCTAACTCAATGGCTCTAGTGCTCCGCACTGCATTCTTGTTCGCAATAGTTGATCACATTCTGCTTTGTTGTGGTTCCACTTGCTCATCTTCGCTGGAGTCCACCGTAAACCTTTTTTTGGTACGCATTTTCATTTTCTTTTCAAGTACCTCCAAGAGATCTATCTTTCTTTTTCTACTTCCATGCTGTGTTCTTGTGGTCTCACAGTACCTGCGTAGGGCCACTCTGTCACCAAGAGCAGGAAGGTAGCTGGATAAAGCGTTGTCATCCAATGATATTATGGTTTCTGCATCAATCTATAAAGTATGTCAGACCGACATTGTTAGAAAAGTGTTGTTTTAAAGGGACAAAATGCTTTGTAGTCTTTTTGCAAGATTATGCAAAAAATACTTATCTAGTGTACCTCCATATTAGCAAGGCCTATCTATCTACTCATAATGAGTGCAGTGTGCAGTCATCACTAACTAGCTAGCGATTTACTTTATGAAAAAGTATTTACACAAAAACACACATTTAATTTCACCTTTTCTTTTATAAAAGTGTCAACCATGTCTTCACCAACATTTCTACGATGGAGGAATCCGACCACGTCCATAGCCTTGTGTCTCGTTTTAATGTGCCGTTCTCACGAAGTAAATGAACTGCAATCCAAGATGGTAACCACCGTTTCGCTCACTTTTCTTTTTTTCCTGACCGCAGTTGCGCGGACTAATGTCATTCGTTAGGTGCCTATTAGTACATGCGCATTAGCACTGATCTTCAGCTTGTTTCCCTGAAGTTCATTCATCAATATTGCTAATTATGAACTATCTGAAACGTGTAGGCCTACGTATAAACTACATTTGACACTGTATGTGATTTCACATTTATCAATTATGGCCTTATTTAAAGATAGGCCTAGAGATCGAATAGTGATCTAATCTGTCACTTGCACTGACATTAGCCTGTGCAAGTATTGGTTTTGCATCAAGGGTCCCTTGATTCTGTGATTTTTTAAAATAATTGTTGTTTTTTATTTTGTTTTTAAAAGTATAATTGAGTATGGCATACATATCGTCTTTCTCGTTTAACTTTTTTTACGTTTGGCGTAGGCCTACAACTTGTACGGTGTGATAGGCCACCTAAAGAAAGAGACAGGGCCTGTAAGGCCACAGTCTTTCAGTGTCGCCGCCTGTGAACTGCAACAGATGCACAGATTTTGTCCTAGATACTTTAATATTGTATAGTTTTAGTTCACTCAGAGATCCGTTGTTGGCTGAAAGATGGACATTAATTTGGCAAATCTAGTAGCGTTGTACTTTTATATGGGTTTTCAGCAGCAGGAAATATTGGCAATGCTAAGTTCTCAGCACAGGATAATAATATGCCGCAATACTTTACAAAATGTACTCCGAAGAAACCGCCTATATCGGAGAAAATAATATACAGACGAAATGGATGTCGCATGCTAGATTCTGGGAGAAATCAAGGCATTAGGTCAAATGCTTGGCTACAGAATGATGCATCAGAAATGTGTTAATCATGGTTTAGTTGTGAAGAGGCAAACTGTAATGCTACTACTGAGCATTTTAGACCCAGTCAGCGTGGCCTACCGAAAAGCAAAACGGCTTCGTAGACGAAGATACACAAATCCAGGTCCAAATTTCCTTTGGCACGTCGATGGCTATGACAAATTGAAACCCTACGGACTTTGCATAAATGGATGCATTGATGGCTTTTCTCGCAATTTAATTTGGCTTAAAGTTTTTTCTACCAACAGTAATCCTAAGGTAATTGCTTCATATTTCATTGAAGCTGTGAAAAATCGACTTGGGTGTTCAAGAAGAATGCGATTTGACTGTGGAACTGAAAATGTTGTGGTGGATCAAATGGATAGGTTTTTACGGAGGAATGGCACGGATGAATTTGCCTCTCATAGTGTTTTGTTTGGCTCAAGCAATCACAATCAATGAATCGAAAGCTTTTGGGGTATTCTTCGCAAGGGGAATGTGCAGTTTTGGATAAACTTTTTCGAGGTTCTTAAAGAGGATGGATATTTCTCTGGGAATTTTCTTGATCGATCATTGATACAGTTCTGCTTCATGCAGATAGTCCAGGTCTGTATGTGTGTGTTCAATACAGAAGCATGCTCTGCTGCTGTGTGTGTGTGTGTGTATATATTTCAAGCTCTGAAAAAAATTAAGAGACAACTGCAAAATTATCAGTTCCTCTGGTTTTACTATTCATAGGTGTGTGTTTGAGTAAAATGAACATTTTTGTTTTATTCTATAAACTACTGACAACATTACTCCCAATTTCCAAATAAAAATATTGTCATTTAGAGTATTTGTAGAAAATAACAATTGGTCAAAATAACCAAAAAAAGATGCATTGTTTTCAGATCTCAAATAATGCCAAGAAATCAAATTCATATTCATTTTTCAACAACAAAATACTAATGTTTTAACTTAGGAAGAGTTCAGAAATCAATATTTGGTGGAATAACCCTCACAGCTTACATGTGTCTTGGCATGCTCTCCACCAGTCTGTCACATTGCTGTTGAGTGACTTTATGCCAATCCTTGCACAAAAATTCAAGTAGCTCGTGTTTGTTTGATGGCTTGTGACCATCCATCTTCCTCTTGATTAAATTCCAGAGGTTTTCAGTGGGGTTCAGGTCTGGAGATTGGGCTGGCCATGACAGGGTCTTGATCTGGTTGTCCTCCATCCACACCTTGATTGACCATGGAGCTTTGTCCTGCTGGAAAAAACAATTCTCAGAGTTGGGGAACATTGTCAAAGCAGAAGGAAGCAGGTGTTCTTCCAGGATAACCTTGCACCTGGCTTGATTAATGCGTCCTTCACAAAGACAAATCTGCCAGATTCCAGCGTTGCTGAAGCATCCCCAGATCATCACCGATCCTCCACCAAAGTTCACAGTGGGTGCGAGACACTGTGGCTTGTAGGCCTCTCCAGGTCTCTGTCTAAGCATTAGACGATGAGGTGTTGGGCAAAGCTGAAAATTTGACTTGTCAGAGAAAATGACCTTACTCCTTTCCTCTACGGTCCAATCCTTATGGTCTATTGAAAAATTCAGCCTGGCCAGTCGTTTTTGCCCTCTGCCACTCTGTAGCTTTGTTGTCCCCAATGTCTGTTGCTTGACCTTGGGCTTATGAACCGCCGTCTTTGAAATTTTCAGGATGGAAGCAACCTGACGCTCACTGTATCCCTCTGCCAGTAAAGCCAGAATTGAACCCTTCTTTTCCTCACTCAAAGCTTTTCTTTTCAACTCTTTTGTCATGCTGAATAGTTATTTTTTTATTCAAATTACTTTTGAGGTACTACTCGCACTGTTTTTGCCATCCAGCTGGTCCTATTGCAAGAGGATAGTGATGACCACAGCAGTGTTTTTTAGACTTTCCCACATTAAATTAGATTTGGTTCAGGTAATCACATAATCAGTACCTCATTAAGTAAAATGAGGTGTGCCTGTGTTGGAATTTAACAGACGCTGGAATGGAATGGCTGCCATACATGTAGAGATGCTGATTTAAGAAAAATTAGGAGTGGTCTCTTAATTTTTTCCAGAGCTGTATTTATAAATATGTATGTATACATATAAACTCAGCAAAAAAGAAATGTCCTCTCACTTTCAACTTTTTTTTCAGCAAACTAAACATGTGTAATTTGTTTGAACATAAAAAGATTCAACAACGAAGATATAAAACTGAATAAGTCTCACAGACGTGATTAGCAGAAATGGAATAATTTGTCTCTGAACAAGAAAATCAAAAGTAACAGTCAGTATCTGTAGGGCCACCAGCTGAATTAGTTACTGCAGTGCATCTCCTCCTCATGGACTGCACCAGATTTGCCAGTTCTTGCTGTGAGATGTTACCCCACTCTTTCACTAAGGCATTTGCATGTCCCCAGACATATCTGGGGGGAATGGCCCTAGCCCTCACCCTCCAATCCAACAGGTCCCAGATGTGCTTAATGGTATTGAGATCCAGGCTCTTCGCTGGCCATGGCAGAACACTGACATTCCTGTCTCCCTGTAGCGCTCTCTTTGGTGTCTCACAGTACGGACATTGCCATTTGTTGCCCTGGCCACATCTGCAGTCCTTATGCCTCCTTGCATAAGGACTGCCTAAGGCAAGTTCACGCAGATGAGCAGGGACCCTGGGCATCTTTTTGTTTTTCAGAGTCAGTAGAAGTTTCCATAACTGTCACCTTAATTGCCTACCGTCTGTTAGTGTCCTAATGACAGTTCCATCGGTGCATGTTCATTAATTGCTTATGGTTCATTGAACAAGCATTGAAAACATTTTTTAAACTCTTTACAATAAATATCTGTAAAGTTATTTGGATTATTACAAAATTATCTTCAAATATCCTTTCAAAACTTTTGGGTCACTTATAAATGTCCTTATTCTAGAAAGAAAATCAATCTTTGGCCCATTAAAGTAACATAAAATGTATCCGAAATTCTGCCTTCTATGCAGAGTTGCAAAAAAATGTCATCCTTTGCCAGTATCTGTTCTTTTGCCCAATTTGATCTTTTCTTTCTTGGCAAGATGTTTTACGGGTACTATTTAATGAAGCTACCAGTTGACGACCTGGCTGTCGTCTGTTTCTCAAACTAGAGAGTCTAATGTACTTGTCCCCTTGCTCAGTTGTGCACCGGGGTTCCCACTCCTCTTTCTATTCTGGTTAGAGCCAGTTTGAGCTGTTCTATGAAAGGAGTAGTACACAGCGTTGTATAGGATTTTCAGTTTCTTGGCAATTTCTCACATGAAATGGCCTTCATTTCTCAGAACAAGAATAGACTGACGAGTTTCAGAAGAAAGTTTTTGTTTCTGGCCATTCTGAGCCTATAATCAAACCAACAATTTCTGAAGCACAATAGTCATTTACAACATTAGCAATGTCTACACTGTATTTCTGATCAATTAGATATTACTTTAATGAACTAAAGATTGATTTTCTTTGAAGAACAAGGACATTTCTAAGTGACCCCAAACTTTTAAACGGTGGTGTATATATACAGTACATACTGTATATAGAACCAGTGGTGTGTCCAACCTATTGACAGGTACCATAATATGAAACATATTTATTTACACACTGGATTGTTTGAATGCTTATTGGTTGATAGCTGTGGTATATGAGACCGTATACCACGGGTATGACATCACATCACTTTTTAAAGCTGTAATTTCTGTGGTAACCGGTTTAGATAAGCAATAAGCCATCTCTGGGTCATGTGATATATTGCCATTATACCACGGCTAAGCACTTTGTCTAGGCACTTTGCAATGCCTCGTGCCTGAACAGCTCTAAGCTGTGGTATATTGGTCATACACCCCACTGCCTACTGCTTTATTGCCTAATTATATATGTATTATATATATATATATATATATATATGTGTGTGTGTGTATATGTATATATACATACAGACATACATATAATTAAGCAATAAAGCAGTAGGGTGTATGACCAATAAATGGCATGCGATAACGCATTAAGTTTGACAGCCCTATTATATATTAGTATTGCCTATGTTCTATGTGTTTAAAAACATTCTGGAGAAAATAATTATGAACAATCTATAGAAGTGCTCAGTTTTGGAAACACAAAAAGTGCTAAATATACTGAGGACATGTTAACTTATAGCAGTTGTGGTCATAACAGGAAAAACTTGACACCATGGTCCAGACATGGAACAGCCACCGAATCAGGATGCAACGCAACATTAGAATTCCACACGGTCGGCCAGCCATAATGTACATGGCTCCCCATCTGTATGGTGCAGAAGATTACCTGTTCCCATGCACTGAGGATGACATCCGGAATTGTGAGGAAGAGTGCTACAATCGTGTTTACCCCTGTGATGAAACTGTATTTGAGCTTTGCTGCATCTTGATGCAGGAAAACGGACTTGATCCACCTGTCAATGCATATGATGGCAGAGTGTTGTACTTAAGTCATAGACAAGAAATATACATCTTGCAGCCTAGATGACTGTATGAGCTATGGAAAGCTTGTAGATATCCAAGAGTGTTACAGAGGAACGTTTTTGTCACTGGCTCAGATGTGGTTTTGAATTCACTGACTGTGGGCCACTTCTGCAACTTCCAAGTACCTACATAAACTTCACAGACTTCCGACGTGAGTTTTGCAACATCATTGATGGACAATGCCTGCCACTAAATATTCTGTAGGCCTAATGTCTCCCTCCAACAGGCATAGTAACCATACAACATTATAAAAAGGTTTATGTTGCATATCCCAAAAATAAGAAAATGCAAAACATTGTCACTGCTGTTCAGTGTTGTTACTTTATTGGATTGTTGTCAGACTGAGAAAGTGCGAGAAGAATGCCAAAAATATAATTGTTACTGTTGTTTGGTATTGTTATCTTTGTAAATGATCAGTTTATTTGATGTTGTATTGGATTGAAGTCCAAACCAATGCACTGCAATGCTACATAAGGTCCTTTACTAAAAGTGTGGTTTGCTACTTTGTTGTAATTGAAGTCTGAACAAGTAAATTTGTACTTTGATGTTTTAATCTAAATCTATATGATGTCACAGCTATTTTTACACCCTGTATCTCTGTAAATTGCAAACATTTGATTGCATACTCCATGCACACTTCAAGGAAAGATACTTGTGCAGTCCAAGCCAGGAAATTTTATTTGATTGTAAGTTGTACAGCCAAAAGACACTCTCTCACAACCCCAGCAGCTATTTACTTTGTGTGCTGGGGATCAGTTTGATTGTGATGTCTGACTTCTTTTTGGTAGTATGTTCATCACAGCATTCAGCAGCTTCTCGCTAGGATCAAGCAGAAGGCAGCGTCGATTAACGACCTGAATGCTGCCATCTGCCAGAGAATAACGAGATGCTAACATTGCAGAAGTAATTGATAGGCTACATTTAACACTAGAAGCGCGGAGACTTTTACACCTACTAGAAGCGCCGTAAGGGGTCATTTTGATCCATGCCTGTTTGAACCCTTTGAAGCGTACGATCACACTGGTGTGATTAGAACGTATTGTTTAGAACGCACCATTAGAACGTCGAGGTAAGAGTGACGTAGAGTGATGTAACAATCACTAATCAGACCGAGCTTTTATTTACTCACATTTTGCTCAAACATTGTGTATGACTTTAAAAGATTAAATAACATGTTCACACCATCTTGTATAAAACGATTTGAAAGTAAAATAAAATGTATGGCTAACTTTGAAATATTTTCTGTTATCGGGTAAGCCTAATGACAAGCACGGTAAGCTATCCAGGCCAGGGTTTACATTAGCCGGAAAAATTGCGCCTTTTAGTCGTTATCACGTGTAGGCCTAGTCCGGCAGATGAAAATAACAACGGCCAAAATGTCCGTTGGGAAATATGCCAAATAAATAACTAAATTGATTAAAAGCATATTAAATAACCTAATATTGTGCGACCTATATATGTTGCCAAGAAAAGGTGGTTCAACATTTAATATGCAATGGGACAACATATATTTATATCCATACATTTTAACGGGCATTATCTAATTAGGAAATACGGTTGGAAATGACTAAGTTCGACTTACAATGTTTGCCAAAATATTTTACACATGCTTGGGTGTTTTTCTTTTGTCGATCAGAGTTGATGCAACAAATATAAGCGACTGAAATGTGTTTGTCTAATAATAATGTTGCGAAATTAGGCTACATTAAGGTGCATTGCGAAACAATTCTAAACTTTATTCAAGCATACTGAAATTAAAAACCAAACGAGTTTCAGTAAATGATCTGAGCATAAATTGCCGCAGATTATGTCAAACACGCTTCTGCAGGTATGCTAATCCATGGCCTCAGATTTAGAGGTGCTAATCCTCATCCCAACCGCTTCACACTCGGCTGCAAACCGGTCCAGTGAGTGCTGAAGGGGACAGGCCGATGATGCCATCAGGACCACATCATCCGCAAAAAGCAGCTATGAGATCCCCAGCCCACCGAACTGCAACCCCTCCCCACCCCAACTACGCCTCGATATCCTGTCCATGAAAGTTACAAACAGGATTGGTGACAAAGCGCAGCCCTGGCGGAGGCCAGACCCCACCTGGAACAAGTCTGACTTACTACCGAGAACCCGAACACAGCTCTCACTTTGGACGTACAGGGATTGGATAGCCCT
>JACXGI010009179.1:0-16718 GCA_016801175.1 Esox masquinongy
TGGTGTGTGTGTGTGTGTGTGTGTGTGTGTGTGTGTGTGTGTGTGTGTGTGTGTGGGGGAGAGACAGGGTTTGTTTACCTATTGTTTACTTTGCATTTGATTAATTGTTTTAATAAGGTAACGATTTAGCTAACACCTGACTCCTTCCCCTGGCCTCTGTCCTCAACCTGTAAACTGTGACTGTCACTGTGTGTGTCTGTGTGTGTTGCCATGTTGATATTTTGAGTAAAGTGATTAATACCCTTTATTGTTTATCATGAGAATGTTTTACAAGATTACCCATCATTTCTTTATTCTTTTTTTTGCTGCTACTGATTTCCATGGTAAACTTAAATTAACACATAAAAACGAAACATCTTATGAGATGCACATTTACAATGAACTTTTTATTTGTTTTGTTTTTTTGCACTTTTTTTTGTATTAATGACATTTTAAACTTGTTAATCCGAATTCTAGCGTCAGTGTTGGTTCTTTGTCTTTCACTGTACAACCTGTCTCCTACTTAATGGCATAAACCGTAAGAATACTAAAAATGGCAAATAAAACGTGAAACTGCGAGTAATCCGCACTTTTACAATTTCTGTGTGTCTATGTGTGTGTGTGTGTGAGAGATGTGTGTATGCGCATGTATTTGTATTTTATTTTTTTGCAAACCGAGGTTATAGCTGGAACTAGCCTACTTGGCGTGTGTGCGCGTGTGCGTGCGCCCCTACATTTTTCTTTTTCGTTCTCAACGAGAAGAGCACAATATCCTTAGAACAGGAGCGCTAGGACTTTGCCAAAGACCAAACATACAGACCAATACGACAGGGGCTGCATTAGTTCCCACCAAAACCTTCCCATCAAACGGAATGAATCGGGGGAAGAACTTGAACCGAAAACGTTTTTGTCACTGAGACAGTACAATAGAGCTGGTTGGATGGCGTCGTTGAACAATGCATTTTGGGAAAGATGTACTCTGTCCAGGTTCTTTTATAAAGTATAGTCAAGTGTGGGGTCAGTTTTATATTAAATGGGGAGATTCATTGTTTTGGCCTTTTTCTTTTCATGGGTGCTGTGTACCACTATCAGCTGTAGATTTGTAGGTTTTCAACTTTGTCCGTCGTTTGCTTAAATTTGTGGCGGCTGTTTAAATGAAACTGAACCGTGGATTCTGGTTTCTTCGGACATATGGGCTTTTTTTTAGGGTGCAAAAAGCATCTTAACAGTGGGTTGTAAAAACACCAGACTTTAATATTTTATTTTTTGCTACAGTGAATTTGGACCAATTTTGCACAGGTGTATAAATAACTGATTGACTGACCTAGACTGTGATAAAAGAAGCGATAAAGAGATCAATGTATCATTCAACAAAGACAATCTACATCACCGTTCTGCCATTTCCATGATCTGATCAGTTTAGATTTTTAAAATAAAGGATCAATTTTAGTCACTCATTCTTTAGCTTTTCAACTGTTTTGTATTTTATTTTGATGCGTAGCATGAATGTGCACATTATTCCAAATGTTTCTCGTGTAGTTTCATACACTTAAATACTCCTTTTAGACATGTCCACTTTCTAGTAGATTGTTTTTGTGGACTTGTTAGGATATCATGGAAATAATTATAATAATGCAGCTTAGTAGTAAATGAGGGCTCTAAGATTGTGAAGATTTAGGGCTAGTGGAGGGAGGGAGCATGAGCTGTCACAGTAGTCAAGCATGACCTTGTTCAAGTTTTGCGGGATGACTTAATGTGCGCAAGTGTTTTTTTATTGAACTGCAACCGATGTGAATCGCAACAAACACTGAGTTAATCCTTTGTAGAAATAAATACAAAAAAGCTGTTTCTTCCAACCTTTCCGAACGTCTCACTTTTTGTTTTCCGTGGCTTTATTTAACCTGCTTTGCTGGCCCGTCCAAATAGCACCCCATTTCCCTACATAGGGCACTGCCTCTGACCCGGGCTGCCTAAGGTTCTTGTCAGATGTAGTGCGCTAAGAGGGGAACAGGATACCGTTGTGGACAAGGGCCGGGTGGAAGTGAGGGACGTTGGACGGCTGTTGTGTGTCTGTATCATGGCAGAAAAAGGCTCGGAGATCCAGAAAGAGATTTGTTGTTCTCGATAACACTGTATCCTGTCTTACACACACACACACACGACAGCTTCCTGTCCACTGAGAACATGTGTGTGTGTGTGTGTGTGTGTGTGTGTGTGTGTGTACACATATCCTCTGTCAGTTTTTCAAGGGCTCCATTGTCATGAGGTAGAGTAGCAAACAGCAGGAATCCGGTTAGTCACCGTTCTGAAAGTTTAACTCTGACACACACACACACCGATTGTGACACCCTGCATGTTTCTAAATAGTGTGTGTGTGGGCATGTTTTACTTACCTTCTGGAGAATAAAATTAAAACATGAAAAACTGGCCCTTTACTTACCTTCTGGGGATGTTAGGGTTTAGGTTAGAGAACATGGAAGTCCCCACAGGGGGGTGGGGGGGGGGGTGATGTAGGCGCCTGAGCAACAGACGTCCAGCATTCAGGACCCCCTGGGCAATGGAACTTGACCACTGTGAACATGAAAGGGGCCCACTGTTCACATGTGGGCCAAGGACCATCGCTGCAGGGGACAGACCGGATCACTCCTGACCGCCTCCTCACCGAGGGGGGAGAGAGGAAGATCACACCTCAACCCTTCTGACCGCCCCCTCACCCAGAGGGGAGAGAGGAAGGAGGCGGAGGGTGTGTGCTGTCTTTTCCATCCAGGTGCTAAATCAGGTCTCCCCATTGTGTGAATGACTAGGTTGTGCGAGGGTGGAGGTGGGTAAATTACTAGGCTGCCAGAGATTGTATGGTATCATCTGTCGCCAGGTCCAGGTTAGGCCTGATATATTGTTGCCAGGTTTCCTCTGGGATTTCCCCCCTATAGATAACATAAATGAGAGGGAGCTAGATAGATCTACAATGCCCTGCAGAATTACTGGCCCCCATGGAAATATTAATTAAAAAGGCCATGGTAAAATGTAATTGTTGTTTATTAGCTTGATCTTACACTGACAAAATCATGAATCTAATCTAATCTACTTTTAGTTTTGTCGTCAGAAAGTAATGTCTTTCTAAAACTTATGTCACAATTATGAGTCTTTGGGAACTCTTGTGTGGTTGGGCATGACAACCTGTTTCAATGAGGTAAAAATGAGGTGATGGACAGGCTATACTTCTTCAGTCATCTGTCAGCATGGGAAAGTTTTGGTGAAAACAAATTTATTCTAACAAAAGGTTCCTGACCTTCACAAATCCACCAATGGCTATAAGACGATCGTTAAATATCTGAAATATTCTTCACTAGTGATGGCCATGAGGCTTCATTACTGTTCTTCTAGCAGCAGGATATTATGCTAGGAGCACTAACTCAGATTTTCATTTTCAAAATAAAAGCCATCATTGAAATATATAAGGCAATATAGTTAACAATCTAGTCTGTACATTTTATGTTTAATGTCCGTTCCAATGTTATTCTTGTCGGTTCTTTTTCACAGACTAGATTGTTAACTATATTGCCTTATAAATTTCAATGATGGCTTTTATTGTGATAAAATCTGAGTGCTTCCAGTATGATATCCTGCTGCTAACATAACGCTAATGAAGCCTTGAATGGCCATCACTAATCTCCACTATTGGGGCCATAATCAAAAAATATAAAACGACTGTGATGAACCTGCGTGAAAGAGGACATGTATTTTACCCCCATGAGGAGAGTTCAAGAGGCAAAACATTCTACAAGGATCATTGTTGGAGAATTGCGGAAGTTGGTTACATGTTGGGGTCACCAGGTCTCAAAAACTATGGAGACCACCTCCATGCCAGAAGAAAGCCTCTGCTGTCACCAAACCCCAAACGTAAGTGCCAGGAGTTTGCTAAATGTCAATGGAACTTTAAATTTGAACAAAGTTCCGTGGTCTGATGAGGCTAATATTGAATCTTTTGGCAACGAACCCCATGGCAAGGAACCATGGTCATGCATAAATTATCCTAATTCCCACTGTGAGGTTAATTCCCACTGTGAGATTAATCCCTACTGAGAGGTATGTGGGTGGATCTGTGATGTTGTGGGCTGCATTGCTTCTACAGACCCTGGGAACCTGGTTAGGATACATGACATCAAGTACCTGAAGATTTTAGGCAACAAACCTGTCCGCCTCAGCCAGGAGGTCATCGAGTCATATTTGGATCTTCCACCAGGACAAAGATCCGAAGCATGCATCCATATCCACACAAAAAACGTTCACTGACCAGAGAATCAAGCTTTTGAAATGGCTTTTTGAAGGAGACCCCTGACTTGCAATCCATTGCAAATCTGTGGAGTGAGCTGAAGAGGAGAGTCCACAAGCAAGGACCAAGGACTCGGAAGGGTCTGGAGATTTTCTAAATGGAGAATTCATCTCAAATCCCTTCCTAGTTGTTCTCCCACCTCATTGAACATTTTAGGAGACGATTCAGCTGTTATCATGATGAGAGAGAGGGTGCACAAAGTAATAAAAGCAGGGGTTGCCAATCATTTTTTTGAATAAAATTATAATTTGTTAACGTTTATTTTTTTCTTTTAACAATTTTCATCCAATTAAAAGTTTGATTCATATGATTTTTTGAGTGTAAGATCAAGCTGAGAAACGACAATGACATTTAGTTCACTGCGTTTTTTGTTCAAATTCACCAAGGGTAGCCTACCATTAACACCATATATCGGGTGGAACAAACATCCCAAATCAGGAAGTGTAACGTTAACGTGACGTTCTTTAATAGGACGACGACGTCCGAAAATACGGTTTGCCAGACGGCAGATTTGCCTACTGTGTGAAGCTCTCAGGTCCAGTGTCGAGTTTCCCCCTCCAGCCATTGGAAATCCCTGGCAATGTGATTTGGTTCAGAATGTCACGGAATCACTCCACCAGGAATCCCCCTGGCCGCAGGTAAATTCTGTTTGCCTCTGAGAGTATGTGGTTGTGTGTTCCACAGTCACCTATACAACCCGGTTCTTAACGCACAGACCGTAAACCGTACATGCCAGAAATGCCCTCCCGCCCTCCACTCTTTCTGTTCAATGAACCCCTCGTCCAGATGAAGAAAAGTTTGCAGTTTTTACTAAATGCAGCGAAAAACGAGGACACTGAAATACATTGTGCGCTGTGCGTCATCATCTTTTAACCGTTTTTGTCACCTAACGCGCAGAAGTTTAGTGGATACACATTCTTTACAAAAAATGTAAAATCAATCCCATCCCAATATGTTAAAATACATTTACCTTGCAAGACGTGTAAAGTTACACCAAAACCAACATGCTACGAGGCTAAGATAATACTTACTTTTTCTCACCAGACTCGTGGGTTTTTCGAGAAGAAAGCCGACCGTTACTGCGCGCGCCTGCTGAAGCCAAGTGGATGTGCGTGCGAACAGGCAAAGCTCAGCACAGGCTGCGGGAAAAAGGGAATTCCTTTTTGTTGACGTCAGATGATGGGTCCTCCCTTCTGAGAGAGACTGCGTCTGTGCAGCCAGGGCCGTTGCCACGAATCCTGGGGCCCCTGAAAAGATGTAACCTATGCCTGGGCCCCCTCACATACGGACGACATTGATGTTATTACGATCAGTGGGCCCTGCCAAGCCATGGGACCCGTGAATCACAACCGCGTTTCTCCGCGTCAGCTACGGCCCTGTCTGCTGCCATAAAACATACCAGATAAGTCAAGGCCACACAAGAGGGAGACTAAAAAGTCACTGTTCACGTTCACCCCTCCTCCGGCTCTCCCTCTCTCGTTCTCTTCTTTTCTCTGTGTGGTGTTCTTCTCTGGGTCGTCATAGTGACGGGGGCCACACACACAAACAGTGTGCTACAGTAGTTAGAGGCTTCGTCAGGAAGCTCCCGTTAACCGCAACGACGTCACCGTGCCCTTCCTCCCTCCCTCAATCCCTCCCTCCCACACACAGACACACACACACACACACACACACACACACACATATATACACATTTCTCTCTCTCTCTAATCTATCAAAGACCCTATAATTAGTGTAATATTATGGAATGTGCCCTACCATATATGTGTGTGTGTGTCAGTGTGTGTTAATGTGTATGTCTGTGTGCTTAGATTCCTATCAAAGTGAGGACAATTTGTTAGGCGTGGGTTTAATGTTAGGGTTAAAGTTATGGTTAGGTTTTACTGTTAGGTTTTTGTGGTTCGGTTAGTTTTTTGTGTGATTGTGTTGTGTCCCTGACCAAGGTATTTAACCTTGATTGCCTTCAGATTATTGTTGTAAATGAGAATGTGTTCTCAATCAACTTACCTAGGAAAAGATGGGAAAATTACACATATTTAAAAAAAAATCAAAGGAAAAGTAAAAGAGCAAAATACTGAAAATAGTACAGTAAAAGAAACAGATTGAGAGAGGGTGAGGGGAAGAGAGCGGTAGATATATATACACAGAGAAACAGAGGGAGAAAAACAGAGAAAAAAAGAGAGAAACAGAGAAGTGTCCCCACATCTGACTTGGCAAAGTTTATATCACTACTCATAAACACGCAGGCCATTGAGAATGGAGAATACACACACACACACACACACACACACACAAACACACAATGCACACACATGTACACACACTGTCCATTCAGCAGCGGTTGTTGTCTGTCCCACAGCCTCCTGAATCACTATGTACAAATCAAAGATCAGGTTAGGACAAGTAAATGATTATCCCTCAGGAGGGTTTATTGCAGAGCTGACATTGTGTCCGTTTCTATCTTGTCAACTTCATGCTACCGGCTCCAGACCACGGCCCTTTCACCTCCTTGACTCCAGGGGTCCTTCTGCTCCTCTCTACTCCTCCTGGCTTGTCCCTTTCTCAAAACTCATTGGAGAAGAAATTCCAGTGGGAGGGACCTCAGGTCTACTCCTTCACTTGGCTTGAAAAGAATACCAGGAGATGGGATCTAAGGAGGGGGGAGGGGGGTTCTGTCTTAAACGCTTGTAATGCCCTTCTTGGGAAAATGTCTCCACCTGGTGGCCAAAGCATGCACTGCTACCTCTCTCTGGTATCTCTTGTCATCCAGTATTAGACCCCTTTTGTGTTAGTAAACAGTGATGACGTATTTTGTGGACGGCGCCAAACTGGTGGCTGAACGTGACAGGAACCTCTTTACAACATGTAGGAATATGGATCATCCGGACGCCTTCTCCAATTATTTTGTAAAGAAATGTCATAGCACAGATACATTATTACCGTATATCCCATTCATTCATTAAATGCTTAATACTGAGTGATGTAAGCTAAACTGGCTAAGTATGAGCAATTTGGTTTGTTTGCATGCTAATTCTGCTTACACGCTAGCTAATGTTGCTAACATTGGTCAGCGGTGTTTACCATTGTGAAATAGCCTGTTGAGAATACCAGTTTTGTGGTTGCTGCTGTTAGTAATTTATCATTATTATTATAACTACATCATTGATTTTACCTGTGTGTGATAAACAGTGGACAAAACTTTGTCTGATTATGAAATGAGCACTGCAGAGACGAGCATTCCAGATGATTTCATCAGTCCAGTCTGTCTGTTTAATGGCTTGCAACCATAAACCTATGCATTTAGCTTCAAAGGGTGGCTTCTATGAAAATGATATGATTTTTTGGGTTAGCCCTAACCCTAAGTCCAAGGATCTTGCCTGTTTCCCTACACTTCCAGCAGTTTTCTGCCTCCACCAAACTTCAGTGACGTGACCGTGACGTCCACTCCAAATGGGTCTATAATGACACTTTAAGACGTTTGAGTGCTAGGGCAAAAACAAAAGTGCGCAACCCTTGGGGTCCCCCGGACCAGGATTGGGAAACACTGTTTTAAGGGCTTTTGTTTGAAAATGTGTTTTGTATATTCATTCATTTGAATGTGTGGTCCTGAATCCCATCCAAAAGCCCTCTGACATGGATACAGAGTGATACATGATATAGTGAACCACGTTCTTTCAAAACACAAACCTTTCCAGGGTGGAATTCTTCTTAAAGATGTGGGACAGGAAAAAAGAAAGACAGGTGAGAAACCAAACCATACCATTGACACACCAATAAGAAACTATATACCATTGGCACTGATTAGAAAGCATCTATGCCTGAGAGGTCTAGACATGTAAAGCAATACTGGGATTCAATCAGATCAGTCACTTTTAAAGGTTTTTTTTGACTGCCGAATTCTCAATCAGAAATCCCTGTTGAATGTCAAGCACGCAAATCCTGGCTTTAGGGTAACATTAGTCTGAAAGCCTCTTTCTTTCTGATCTTTCAAACAAACATTCATCAATGTTTTAAATTTATTAATGACTCTGAAAAGAGATACATGTTTGTCTACAGTGGAAGCGTTTGTGTGACCAGAAACACCACCGTCAAAAAAATATAACATCATGTATTTAATAGAGCTTAACTGTCATCTCACATTTACTAGGTATTCTATTCTCTCTACTCCAGTGCAGAAAGACACGGCTAGATGTGCATGCGTGCGCAAGGGTATGTGTAAGCATGTGTGTATATCCCGATAAGTGTGTCTGTGGGAATGTGTGTGTATGTGTGTGTATATGCTTACTTATCTCCAAACCAGAAATTGTAACAGTCTAACAGTACATCTCTAATTTTAACAGTCTAACAGTACATCTCTAACTGTAACAGCCTAACAGTACATTTCTAATTGTAACAGTCTAACAGTACATCTCTAGAATGCAGATTGTAATTAATAAAGGTACTTATGTGCTTACCTTAACAACAGCCATCTTATTAAGTTATGTATCCACACAAATAATATAACACAATGTCACTATCATAACTCATAATTACATGAAAACATTTTCTCAAACACTTTCCAAGGAGTACAGGAGTGTACAGATTCTATCTGGATGAATCCTAAATGATTCCAATGGAGTACAGGAGTGTACAGATTCTATCTGGATGAATCCTAAATGATTCCCATGGAGTACAGGAGTGTACAGAGTCTATCTTTGTGTGTCCTAGATCACCCCCTAATCTCTAAATAGTGCAGTCATTTTTACCATTAGGAGAACAGGATGCATTTTGGTTTGTAAAATGTCTAAAGCACAACAAGTTACAATTATTGAGACGGTAGACACTCAGTTCAGTCAAACCCGCATTGCAGCAGAATACATTGTCCCAATGCTCAAAATGACAGAGTGATCTGAGATACTGTATAAAATGAACTGGGTGACTCCCTCTCACAGCCATCGCTGCGGGAAGAGTTTTGAACAGGGGGCACGTGTATAATGGTTGACCGCGTGGTCGAATTGAACGGTCACTGAACGTTGGCCAAAATGATGCACATCAACCCGGAGCACAGACAGGTGATGAGTGCACGGGGCCAAAATGACGGGCTTGTGCCCACACATATTGGCGGAGAACAGAATCTTGTACGGGGTCGACCCGACATCCCTCGGCTTTGCTCACAGCTGTGTTTTTACTTTTCAGAAGTAAAGGGACGTGGGCAGGGGTGTACTGGTGCAGTCAAAGACACTGCGTCAGGTTAACTATGGTGGGTTTGAGTGAAGCACGGCATGGACACCTTTAAGACAGTCAAGCAGGGATACCCAACCTTTAAGACAGTCAAGCAGGGGTACCTAACCTTTAAGACAGTCAAGCAGGGGTACCCAACCTTTAACACAGTCAAGCAGGGGTACCCAACCTTTAACACAGTCAAGCAGGGGTACCCAACCTTTTCCCGTTCCGGGGACCACCAATTCACAGTCCAAATCTCGTTTGGCTCACCATTTGAGGCGTCACGGAATTTCTTTGAATAAAAACTTTTGCTCCGCAAATGTAGAGTACATTTTATCACTGAAAATAATAGATACCGACCTGCTGTTATAATAAATCAATTGTACTTTTTAAGATGTATCTTTTTTTATTGTAACACCTATTAAACCAATTCATACCCATTTCCTTCTGCTCTCTGACAATCTGCGGGACCCCTCAGACACCAGGTTGACAATCTCTGCTTTAAGGACCTGTTACTTGGCAACCCTTAAACACCAGAGTCTGTAGTTTATTATCTCTATAAACATCAGAGATGTTTGCTTCATGACTCGTAATCTCAGGGTCTCTGTTGTGTTGACCTCCAAAGACTCTTCCTCACTGGAGACTCCAGAGTCAGTACTTCAATCATGATGGGTTTCACCTTGAAGTTCTGTCTGGTTTCAGTTCACTGTTTGTTCCTATGTGAACACTCTGGGGGAGCATTTTAGTTTGTGAATATACCCTTAAAGAAACCAGTTTGTCATGAAATTTAAATCGTTCCGGGTTGAGGTGTTCATTTGGTCTGTATTTGCTGACCAAAAGTATTGACTGGAGTTTGTAACCTTGACTGGTACAGAACTGTCGGTTCAACTGCGACGGTTCTGTCCTGTCTTTAAGACCGTTTTAGGGAAGGTTCGGTGTGTTTCCGGGATTCTCAGAGATTGCTGAATATCTGCTGTCTCTTGGTCCAGTCCATAGGGGGCGCTCTCTTCTTGGAGTGTTTGGCCATCAGCTTCTCTTTGGCCTCGGCTGCCGTGGGGCTCAGACGCAATCCGCTGATCAGGAACGGGTCCAACACACACCGTTCATCGTCCTCAGCGATCTAGAAACACACACACAGTATACACAAACTTATTACATAAAACAAATCAAACTAGATGAAGTAAACACACACACACACACACACACCTGAATACTCATATCCAAACTGCTGAATTCTGATTTGGTAGTTGAGTCCCGTGATGACTGGGATGCTGAGCTGTCATAGGTCCGTGACTTGGGAGAGCCGTTTGGGATTGGTGAGCCCATCAGGGTGACGTTGATGATTGGTGGATTCAGGGAGGCGGGGTCTGTGGTTGGAGAGGGTGTGGGCGGGGCACTGTCTGTAATTGGCTCGTCCACATTCACCTCTGGAAAACAGGAATGAGGAACATGAGCAAATAGTAGTAGTTCAGAATTCTTTGTGGGTCCAACCTGGCAATAAATGCTGAAAAACAGAGCCCTGAGAGTGAATGAGTAACTGAGAAAAGAGACAAAGTCATCGTTTGACCTTTGACATGTGCACTGGTAGGTGTGACCCCTAGCCTCTTAAACAACTTGTCCATTTCTGTGTCAACCACCAGGAGTTGTGTCTCGTTGCCCCCTCCCCGGATGAACGACACCACCTCCGAATGTTTTAGCGCCTCGATGTTCACTCCATTCACCTGGGAGGAGGAGAAAGGGAAGGAGAAATTAGTTACATTATGTGTTGGAGAGAGAGAAAGGAGAGGATTTTTATAGGTTGTGATTGGAAAAGATAATTTTTTCTTAACCGGCATGCATGATCTTCTATTAGCTATCCTTATTATCAAATGTATAAATGTCGATTTGAAATGACTGGCTTTATTGCTAAAGGTTTCAGGTTTTAAAAATGTTGGTATATTAAGTACACTACCGTTCACAGCGCCTCATAGACAGAGCTGTAAAGTGTGACCAATTTTATATCATATACAACAAGATGTTTCTGTGCAACACAGAGTTTTGTTTTTCGAAAGGGATTAATAACTCACAATAGTTGGTTAAAACAAACAACCTGCAAATTTTGCAATTATGCAACATTTATGCAAAAAAAACGAAATTAGAAGGATTCAACCCAATTGAAGTTATATCTAAATTTATGTTGTGCTCCTAACTGCTTTTTCTAGGAGCACCGGTGCCACAAAAACTAATAATTTGGAGCCCTGAGCAGAGGTCATTTTCAAACGGGGAAGTGATGGGCTGACTCCTCAATGAATACAGGCACCCAACCCGTCCAGCAAGGTGTCACATGACTCCACCCCCAATCACTGATCTGTGCTCTGATTCGTCGAGCTCCCTGGCAGCTTTGAACTTGCATGACACTCTCTCTCTCTCTCACCCTACATACGCCATACTTTGTCCTCAACCACAAGCACGGGAAGTATGACAATGACCAAGGCAAACCTAAACTACCAGTCTAAACTAATCTCTACCGTTTGTGTGTGTGTGTGTGTGTGTATGTTGGGGTTGGCTGGTGTGTGTGCCCCCCCCACCCACACACAAAATTATCGGCACACACACACACACACACACACACACACACACACACACACACACACACCTACCTCCACCAGTCGATCGAGCGGTCTGAGGCCAGCGTGTTCCGCGGGCGACCCGGGGTCCACACTGCGAATGAACTGCCCTCGCCCCGTCTTGTCGCTGTGCAAGTTAAAACCGTACCCTTGCTCCCCCTTCACGAGGTGACACAGGCGAGGACAGAGTTCCTCCGTTGCCGTGGGAAGGTCCGCGTCCGACGACTCTGTCTCCGACGGCCGCTACACAAAGACAGGGGGAGAGACAGTCGCAGAAGTAGTTAATCGTGGTACACTTTATTGGTAGTTTGGTCTAGCAGCTGGAGAGCTGCTTATCTGGCCCAGACACTGAGACATCGCTTTGTTGGGCTCATCAGGGTGTCAGTGACATTACAACCAGGGCCAATGACGAGGACCCCAGCTTTATAGATACCTTGTGGAGTTTTTAGTGTTTTTGTGTACTATGTCATCCAACTGTGTACTATGTCATCCGATTGTGTACTGTGTCACCCAGTCACCCATTTTGGAGCAAGTTGTCACACATCATGTGGTGTGATTCAGAACCCACCGCGCCTCCCGAAATTCCTGAGGAGATTTCTATGGATCTAGATAGAGGTGTGACAGCTGGTCGGCCATTTTGGAGACATTTTGCGAGATCGGTCCGGGGGGAGATGCCCTCGTGGTCTTCAGGTCCATCTCGCTCAGACCCCAGGATGAAGTTATGGCTTGGACCATCCAGTGGTCTCACCGTCCATCCCAAAGGGCACACTATTCCCTTTGTAGTGCACTACTTTAGACAAAGGGCCAGAGTGTCCTGGTCAAACGTAGTGTGTTTGGTAGGGAACAGGACGCCATCTGGCCACGTCTTTACAGAGGAGAGGGTTGTGACTGGGCTAAGTGGATGTATGTAAGCCTCCCAGTCTGACGCAGTGACGGGACGCTGGTAACACACATCCACCTCAGAGGATGGAGGCAGTGCGTGGTTCTGATTTCACGGAGCACTTAACTAGTGTGTTTACGATTACAAAGATTATTTACGAAAGGAGAGAGAGAAAGAAAAGAGTGTCTTAGTGCATGTGTGTCTTTCTGATCATTTGTAGCTAGTGTGTGTGTGTGTGTTTGTTTGTGTGTGTGTGTGTGTTTGTTTGTGTGTGTGTGTGTGTGTGCGTGCAGAAAGAACACCCTGACATAGAACACCCTTGTTGAATTGTCCATGGTTGTCCTTGTGTCTAAGGTGAGTTGGTGTTCAAGTGCGACAGGCCAGGGCTCCATGATCCAGGACGGGTGAGAAGGTGGGAGGGAGAGAGACCAGGGGGAGAGATGGGGGAGTGAGAGAGGGGGGGGGAGAGAAGGTTGAGAGAGAGAAAACAAGGAGATAAAGAGAGAGAGAGAGAGGAGGAGAAAGCCAAGAGAGAGAGAGAAGGTAGAGAGATAGAGAGAGAGGCAGAGAGAGAGAAGGAGGGGAGGGGTGAGAGATAGGGTGAGAGAAGAGAGAAGGTAGAGAGATAGAGAGAGGAGGAGGGGAGAGGAGGGGGAGAGAAACAGGCACTTCTGATGTTGTTTGGCTTCCTCCCCCCTCCACAAATCAGCCCAGAGACAGATATACAAATCCTCTATTTAGAGCTGACACACTCACCCGTCAACACACAGATTTACATTTGAGTAATTTCCCAGAAGCACACAAACACACCCCCACACAAACGCAACTTCACCAGGACCCCCAGAACTATCTAGTTCTAAAATCAAACTGACCTGAAAAGCTCAAAGCCTGCCCATCTCTCTGGAGGCATTGGGGAGGATGTATTTATTTGAGGCCCCCACTAGGGAATAGCTGTCAAGTCCCAGGTTTCCATGTCAAGGCAGACAAGATTAAAGACGAGGCCGAGTTAGAATTAGAAGTGGGATTAATTTAAGAATTTGATACTCAAAGTGACAGAATAACATCTGGTGCTGGGGCGGCCGTAAGAGCTCAGCCGGTAACGGCTAAGTGGATTTTAACCGGGTACTGCAGAGTCATTCTGATAGACCATTAGCAGCTAAAGGGTTATGGGACCGTCACACTAATAAACCTTTAACAGATAATCAGACAGACTGAGAAATTAGAACTTACCGTTTCCCATAGCAACTGTAAATTTGATGAGGACTGTCAGATGGTGAGTTCAGCTGGTAACTGTTATAACGTTTGTGTGCGCGCGGGAGGGTGTGTGTGTGTGTGTGTTCATGGATGTGTGTGTGGGTTGGTGTGCATGGATGTGTCTGTGTTCGCGGATGTGTATGTGTGGATGTGTGCGTGTGTGGATGTGTATGTGTGCGGGTGTGTGTGTGTGTGGATGTGTATGTGCGCGGGTGTGTGTGCTCACAGATGTGTGTGTATGTGAGATGCAGACTGTTGTGGAGAAGACTGTTCCAGTGTGGATCACCTATCCTGATCATGGAATACAATCTGGGCGTCTGCCACTATAACACAATAATATCCCGTTGAACAATGAACCCTGTGGGTCACTGGAGAGTATCAGTGATCTGTCACATAAAATATACGTGTGTTAGTGTGTGTGTGTGTGTGTGTGTGTGTGTGTGTGTGTGTGGAACTACTTTGAAATTCCAATTCAATTATTTTCATGGCTTTTCAATGGGGGAATAGAGAAAAGAATTGATTAAACAAATATTTTTTTTTTCTCTGAGTTTATGCTGAATGACCAATGTAATCTGTAGTGCCTAGTGAAAGACACTGAAAGTGCATAATGGCCCTGTCCAAGTAAATCAGGAACCCACCATCGCTTACGCTGAAATCTCCCACGTTTCGCTGCTCTACTTCCAGTACTAAGGGGTACCAGTCAGGATGATCGATGGGGCAGTTGTAGAACCTTTTGAGGTTCTGGGGGACCATGCGGGCTGTTTCAGAGCCAGAGGCACTGAAGGAAGTCTGCAGGAGGAGGAGGCGCTGGAGGAAGTCTGCAGGAGGAGGAGCTGGAGGAAGTCTGCAGGAGGAGGAGGAGGCGCTGTCCTGCCCTCCTTAAAACGGTGAAGGAGTGTGGACCATGTTAGTTCCATAGAGACATGAACCCTGAGGAACTGGAAGCTCCTGATCCACTCTACCTCAGAACCATCGACATAACGGGGGTGTTCGTCCTGACGTCTCCGCTTTGACTTCGAGGAAGACGTTCTTGTTTTGGCACCATGCCACCAGGTTCCTGACCTTCTCCCTGTAGGCTGACCTCCTCCCTGTTGGCTGACCTCCCCCCAGTAGGCTGACCTCCTCCCTGTAGGCTGACCTCCCCCCCATTGTGTGGCACAAAACCTACACTCTCATCATGATAGACTGCCTTGCTGCCCCCCCCCCCCCTTGCAAAAAAAGGATTCCCAATTCTTCTTGAACAAGGTGTGCAAATTTAGTAGAGACGGATTCAAAGAGACCTACAGACAACATCAACAACAACATCAGCATCAACTACAACATTAACTACATCAACATCAAGATCAACTACAACCGGATCCTTTAGAATAACTCTGTAGATGGAGAAGAAACCAGTTCAACGCGAAGCAGATTGTGATTGCGTAACATTGTCACCTCCGGCTCTCTGGTGTTCATGCTGGAAATAAACAGGATGACAGCATCAGGTGTTGGGACCACTTCAAGTCTTTTCATTATTTGTCAAAATGAGTATAATGTGTACAGGTCTGTGTGTGTGTGTGTGTGTGTGTGTACAGGTGTGCGTGTGTGTGTGAGAGACTTGCTCTAATCGTCTCCTCAGCTTGCCAGATGTCTCCCCTGATGTCCCAACCCAGTCTCCTCTTTCGTTGCACAGTTGGAGTCTAAGACTCTGTAAAGCTATCTCACACTGAATAAGAGTGTGTGTGTGTGTGTGTGTGTGTGCGCAGGGTTTCCATGGCCGATATTAAACCTTCCAGACACAAATATCATCTGTAAGTCGGAAGCTTGATTAAGCGTGAGTCTGTCTCCATCGCTCCATCTTTCTCTCCAGCCGGAGGAGTGTCTGGTTCTGATCACCTGTCTCTAGTACACCCTCTCCTCCCCTCCACCCTCTCCTCTCTTCTCCTCTCCTCCCCCTTCCCTCTCATCTCATCCCCTCTTCCCTCCCTCCCCTCTCCTCCCCTCTTCCCTCATCTCCTCTCTTCTCCTATCCTCTTCCCTCTCATCTCCTCCCCTCTCCTCCCCTCTTCCCTCATCTCCTCTCTTCTCCTATCCTCTTCCCTCTCATCTACTCCCCTCTTTCCTCCCTCTCATCTCCTCCCCTCTTTCCTCCATCTCCCCTCTTCTCCTTCCCTTTCCTACCCTCAAATCTCCTCCTTTCCTCTATTCCCCTCACATTTTCTCCTTTCCTCTACTCCTCTCCCTCCCCCCCCTTCTCCTCTTTATATCTGTTTATCTTAACTGGATCTGACCGGTTAACCATCTGCTTCTCCAGATCAATTAAATCCACTTTCCAGCCCCTCAGATTACACATCCCATCATCATAGTGCTTCAGATTAGTAGTACTGATCCAGGACCGGTTTCAGCTTTTAGATGAACAGGAATATGACTACTGGCTGGGACCTGATCCTAAACTGGAAAGCCCTTGTTCTCTGAGATGCTTCCT
>JACXGI010009179.1:16818-31277 GCA_016801175.1 Esox masquinongy
TAACCTGCCCCATAAGACCAAAACCTGCCCAGCAAGACCAAAGCAATAGTTCGTGCTAATAGGGCGACTAAGGTAAATGCCTGCTACCTGGTAAGATGGTTGCCAGTTTGTTGCCAATGGAAACACATATTGCCGAGGCTCAACTAGGCAAGCCACCTCCCACCGTGACTCACTCTCATGTTGGTGTTCGTCACGGCGCAGGACGTCGGCGAGCCCGTGTCCATTCCGGTGGGTGACCTCGGGGTGTCTGAGGGGGCCTTGGTGAGGACGTGCACGGGCGAGGGGGGGAACGGAGAGAAGGCTGGGACGGAGGACCGGGGGGAGAGGTTGCCCGTCTCGACGGCGAGGTCCTCGGTGCACGCCAGGCCGTGACGACGCAGGTAGTCATCAGTCTCTCTGTCCACGACCAGCAGCCTGGTACGATGTTCTACTGCTCGGATAAGACACACCACCTGGGGGGGGGGCAGAGGAAAAAACAAGACACGGATACTGATTAGAAAAGGGTTTTTGGTGCATCGTTTCTTGTCAAATCACTGAAACAGATGAGGTGGCAGTGTGAGAGAAGAGGGCTGAGAGGTAGGAGGGCGACTGGGAGGGGAGAGAGAGAGAGGAATGGAAAGAGGTTAAGGGAGGACGCGGAGGTTGAGGTGGGAATGAGGAAGAGGATATAGCAGAGGTAGGAAATAAGGACAGATCAAAAAAAGGGAGAGTTGGTGAATAGGAATGAGGGAGAGAAAAAGGGAGAGTTGGTGAATAGGAATGAGGGAGAGAAAAAGGGAGAGTTGGTGAATTGGAATGAGGGAGAGAAAAAGGGAAAGTTGGTGAATAGGAATGAGGGAGAGAAAAAGGGAAAAAGCTGGAGATAGTCAGACGTGGGAATAATGGGTTAACTTAACATGAAGAGGTTTTCTGTCTCAACACAACATACATTTTTTTCATTCAAAATGTTTTTGTCTGAAATTATTCTAATGAGTCTCTGGGTCCCTAAATAGGAGCGATCAATGCCTGTTACCAAACGTTTAAAACATTTATATTAGATCAAGTTATTATTTGCAGAAAGCGACGTTATAGATCCATGTTTGTTGTTTAACTGGAACAGAATGCTTATTCAATGTGTCTTTGACTGTGACCCGACTCTCTGAGCGCTAAAAAAATTAATAAGTCACTCCTACACACTCATATAGTTTACACACCTGTATATGTGTGAAAGAGGTCAAATTAGTTTGTACATGTGTGAAAGAGGAGTTTGACTATATATATATATATATATATATATATATATATATAACATGTTTTAATATTGATGTCACATATACAACACTATACAGCACATTTCATCACTAAAAATATAGTTATGTATTGCACTTGACAGTGCAATAATATGTGAATTACGTAAAATCTAGAAGTATGATTTATTTTCCTGGGTGAGGTTCATTTTTACTTGAAGGCACATTTAGCAAAAAACAAAACAAAACATTTTTGTTTGTATCTTTTACATAAAAGCATCTTCTAACCGTGTCTGTTAATGTCTCTTTCACAATAAAGATTTTTTAAAAGGTCCCAGCCTGACAATACCTTCCATTGACGGCCAATACAATAAAGGCCCATTTGACCCAGTTCACTGCGGTCGCTCCGGTAGTTGAGAAAAGTCCACTCCTTGTTTTATCTTAAGTTAATTAGTCATCAGTGTTCTTTTTTCTGGGAAACAAGATTTCGTTGTCAACAGCTGACGCCTTAAAATAATCCTGAAACGCTTACAATTCAAATGTGTTAGTTTTTTATACAACCACCTTGTTTCGTTTTTAAAGCCCCTGAGACTATGATATAATTTGCAATTGTAATGGTCGAAAACCTTTTTAAGATTTTTTAATTGCCCTGGACACTTTTAAGAGTATTTTGTACTGTACTGTGCCCCCCCCCCGAATCCCCCGACCATTTACAACTCTTCAGGATTAATTAATTTTACCAGATCTATAAAAATGTCAATGAATGAGATTTCGTCCGCTAGGATCCCTTCCGATTACGCTCGGTTGAAGGGTTTCCATTGAAATGACTGGCATCCGGGCGCAATATAACGGGGATCTCAAATTTGATGTGTATGGGCCTGGATGGGGGCATACACGTAAAAAAGTAATGAAAACCGTACGAGGCTAACGTTTGAACTATTGCAGCTAAACCACTGACCCTGATTCCCAATGTTCCGAGTACAAATCCAAGGGGCAATGTTTTAATTTTGCCCACTGGACGAAAATCAAATATTGACTTACGATTTTAAGAACATGCGTGGCGCACACACTCAAATGCACACCAGCACACGCACACGCACTCAGACCGTTAGAAACAACCCACTTGTTGGTGCGTCTCGTCTTCCACGTTCTCCCCGTTCACCTCCACCACACGGTCCCCCGCGCGCAGCCCAGCAAGCTCGGCCGAAGAACCCGGTTCCACTTTCCGTATGAACTGTCCGCCTTTATTCCGCTCGCCGTGAAGGTGAAATCCGTATCCGGATGCCCCTTTCGTTAAGAAACAAAGTCTTGGCCTCAGCTCGCACTCCATTCTATAAAATGTCCAAGTCCAATAAAATCTACAGTCCTTTAACGCACATCTGCCCACCTATCCCAGGCACGTCAAGCTTCAGTCCGGAGAGACCGTGTGAGAGAGTATTTGGTCACACACCAAATACTCTCCTGTCACCATGACGAAACTCTGTCCAAACAGCAAAGTAAAAATAATGAAATAAATTCGAAAAAGCAACAAAGCCTACAAAACAGAGTCGTCGAATACGTTTTTCTTGCGATACGACCACAGTATGACCAGACCAACGTACCCGGGTTAAATAACCTCGAGCTCTGTAACCAGGGGATTAATACAGAAGATCAGAGATTAAGGAAGCGCCGCTTCACACATAGACACACTCACAGTAACCTAAATCCTCCTTCAAAGTATGTCTCTCTCTCTCTCTGTGTGTGTGTGTGTGTGTGAGAACTGTGAGGGTGCTCCAATCCCGTTCAGGCAACAGGCAGTCGCAATGACTGGAATAGCAACAGACCTCTCACGGTGTCGCCCGTCGCGTTCGCAAGTGCACGGCTCGAAAGACGGACACACACAGTCACACTCACGCAATCACACCTTCCACTGCTCAATTTCAAGAGAAAGATGATACACTGACATCGCTCATATAGACAAAAAGATACCCAGATAGCAATTGCCTTACACCTGATAATTAATCTTGATGATATGCCCATTTTTTCCATCCTGTAGTCACCCTGTATTTACTCACGCAATCTCAGTGGGATTAAGTTGACCGGTAGACACTGAAGTTAGGTCATCCCAGGCTAATAGCTAAAAGGGAATTTCACCTGTTGTATTACACGTGGCCTTTTCTCACTATTTCTGTAGCCTACTGACCGTTTCATTTGTTTTGTTTCGTTGTAGGCTATAAATAAGAATGGGTTGTCACACTTTAGTCCTAATTTACCATCGGTTATGATGAATTATGGAAATGTGTATTAGCAGAATATAGCGTGGACAGATCAATACAATATTAAACGTAGAGCCATTATACAGAGTAAGATTCCGATGTTTCATGGGATGATTTGTAGAAGAAATAATGGGGAAAAGGGAGAGAAAGATACAAGGAGAGATGGAAGACAGAGACAACTAGATACTTAAATGGACACGTGAAGGCCTTTGTAGTTCGCATAAAAAGAGAATTTCGTATTGTAGGCCTAGCCTATATGTCATATGAACACCTACCGTGAGGACCAATCAGCTAAACGCTAACTTTGCGGTTCATTCACGATAAAGCAAAAATAGAAGTGTTAGAATAGATGAAAACAATAATCATGACAAATGGACTCATTAAAACATTGTGATGCGAAAAATATAGTAAGTGATAGACATAGTCTTGTTCAGATAAACAGTACAACGGCGCCAGCTAGGGGATAATTACTTCAAATGCGCTTTGAGATGTTTCTTGAGATATTTCCCCCCTCGAAGGGACGTTTATGTAACAAGGGTGAATGACAACAGAGTAATCGCACCCCCTCAATATCCAGCAGGTGCGAGCAATTAGCGATCATTAAAAACAAATCCAAAATATCACGTGCGCGCACCTGAAGAATGTTTAAAATGAGGTGGACCCGCTAATTTCTCATTGAGGTCAATGTACCCGTTTGTCTGAGACAGAGGTGGTTGATAGGTCTCTTTTAGTCATGGTTCTTTCTCGGGTCCTGGTTTGGACCGGGATACTCGTTGCCTGCTTTCACTGGCTTTGTGTCTGTGAAGAAACTCCACGGCCGTAAGCAAATCTGTATTCTCAAAATTAGCCATCTCGAAATATGCGGGGTTTGAAAGCTGGTCAAATGGGAAAGGTCTAAACAACTTTTTTTTTCTTCGGGGAGTTGACATTCCAAACAATTTATCTTGCGGTGTTAGTCGGGCGTCTTTTTTTGCTGTGTAACTATTTGAGAAGATGGTTGTATTGAATATACTAGTACTCCAGTATTTAGAACATTTGATTCCGCGTATCCGATCATTTGACTGGCTGAGTGCGCTGGTATGATGCTTCCCAAACCTCAGGGCCTATATTGCGCTGAGTGGCTTTGACTGTGCGGTAATGATGGGTAATTTTGGGGTGTTTCACGCTCTAACTAGAGTCTTACCTATTTTGCCTGCTTTTAGAATGGAGATTTCTATTCTTTTGGTTCAGGTTTTTAAACATGTTCTTTTGAACCAAGAGCCGTTTGGGAGCCAAGTGAGTCGGCTCAGCGACAAAACGCGGTGGATCAGTCTGGAGAGGACAATAAACACCTGAGTTATTTTTCAATATTTGGGGAGGTTATCTAACCTTCATGTGGATCCTGTTCAGCCTGGAGTCTTGTATGATGTACCGCCCTCACTATATACTAATTTGCCTGTTTTCTGTAGGGTTTACATGGTCTCCATTCCTGCAGTGATCTGGGCAGGTTCACAAACCAAGCTTTGTGCCAGCCTCCTTACTCCCAATGGAGTCCTGGTCATTACTATTTCTATGATTGCCAATGGACAGAAAAACACTGTTGTCCGTGAGAGTTCGGACCAGGAGTTTCACCGGTGCTTCCAGTTCCAGGTCAGTCCAGTGTTTGACCTAGAACTGTTCCAGTAACCACTTATATATTGAGCCAGTCAGGAACACGTTAACATCGCATGTTATTGTTTGTCTTAACATGGTTCTCTGGTCCCCCTGACAGGTCGCTCAAGTGGAGCATGAAGTGTTAACCTTTCAGGTGGAGGTACGAGGTGAGACGTTTCTATCGAGCGAGGAGAGGAAGGTCATGATCAGATCCTACAGCCCGATGACATTCATCCAAACTGACAAGCCAACCTACATCCCAGGACAAACTGGTAACTTCAGAGCCATTTTACTACAGGAAACGGGACATTTGGTGCTAGTGTTTCTACAATGTTTCAGAATGTCATGTTGACACTGAGCCAAGTAACGGGGAAGTCAGATTCAGAATCTACTGTATGTTCATTCAGCATAAAGACATTATCGGTAACCTGACACCACATGTTAAATACTTTGTTCCTCCCACGTCCACCACTAGATGTTAATATTGTCACTAGAATTGCAGTGCCATTTTAACCGGAGTACCAGCTGAAATATTACCCAGAGTAGCTGTAAAATCTATACAGAGTTGCCGAATTGTAAACTCTACTTGTCAACAGGGATCCTAAAATCCCTGACTGACTCCTGAAATCAGAATGATGGACATGATCTGTCAATACTCCTCCTAGAGTCTCTGGGGCTGTATGTTTCCCATGATTCTTTTAATCTTTTGACAGTGCATTTCAGAATGGTCACGCTGGATACCAATTTTGTCCCAGTCAAGCAGCGGGTGAGTGAACGTGTACTGCACTAGTTTGGTGTGTTTATTTTAGACTAGATAGCTGGACCACAGCATCACCGTACTGATGAATGTCAGGTATTATGCAATACTTGGCACGGCATATTCCAACCAGGTAAGTGTCACGGCTGGTGTTGATCCAGAGAATGGGATGTTGGGGGTGGGTCAGGACTGACGCTGTGATGGGCTAGCCTCCTGCTACAGGAACATTTTCCCATCCCGATGGACTGCTTTAACTTTCGCATGCTTCATGAACAAAACATTTGAAAGGGTAATTTCAGTCAACTAGCCAGTGTTAATATACAGGACTTTGTACTCTGTGAATGAGACACCTTGGAAAGGTGTTTAAATATTGGGCTTTGATTAAGTAACTCTTAACATCGACAGGGTTTCTCTGAGGCGTTGTTCACACAGGCTGCCCAATTCTGATCTTGAACTGGGTCAAGGACTGACATGAACCCCTTGTCCTGTCAGTCACCTGCCTAGTCCCTCTAGTTGTTCCCACAGCTATGCTCACGTTAACTGTACAACCTTACATGTACAACATCACATTAACCCTCTTCTCACCCCTCACAGTACGACATTGTGGAACTGGAGGTAAGAACCCTTTTAGTCAATTTGACTGTCACTGTAAAGCCTAAATTAAGACTATGACTTGCTAGGTGGCTTTATTTCTGCATGCTGTGTTCAAGTTGGCAAAATACTATCAATTCGTGATCCGGGCCCCCCTTCAGTTGGCCAAATGTTATGCGACGTTGCAGAGAAACATGAGTAGCCCTAATCTGACTTAGTCTATACTTTCCACAATGCTGTGGCGTGCTGAACATTGCCATGTCGTTCTGTAAATCCACAGGATGTCCATCAGAACAGGATTGGTCAGTGGGTCAACGCTACAACCAATGGCAAGATTCTGCAGCTTTCTCACCCCCTGAGTTCTGAAGCAGCCATGGGGTCCTATGCTGTTACTGTGTGGATCGGGGAACACAAAATACATCATGGCTTCCAAGTGGCCAAATATGGTAGGTTAGGATTCTATGATCTCATATGCTAGCTATCGTCAAGGCTGTGGCATTAACACAAGTCCTGGACTGTTGCGTTGACTGCTATTCTTTTGTTTAGTTTTGCCAAGATTTGAGGTGAAAATGAACCTCTCTGACCAGATCAACATTGTTCAAGAAGAGTATAAAGTGGAAGTGTGTGCTACGTGAGTCTGCAGCTTCTGTGATTTACTGTAGTTCCACTAAATATCATGATCAAATTGGCGTGCTCAACCTGTGTTCAAGTACTGCTAAGAATTTAAACAACCCAAATGTGCATTTTCACCAGTGTGGATTTGTTTTTCTTCAGTAGTTACAGCTTGAAGAGACAACATTTGACAAAGGTGAAGAAGTCTGTTATTGATTTCAGATACACTTATGGCCAGCCTGTAGCTGGTAAAGCAGAGATGGAGCTGTGTCGGCCTCTGAGAACTCATAATGGAAATGTGCAAGAAGGACCAGATTATTCAGCTCCCTGCCACAAAGAGTCCATAGAGGTCAGATTTATAAATTGTCAATAGAAATGCTTTTACATTAAACTATGCTGCTTTTAATTGAGTGGTTTTACTTGCTTTTCCCAGATGAACCAAACTGGCTGTGTTTCTCATGTGTTCAACATGAAGATTTTTAAAAATGCTGAGGAGAAAATGCTCACTGACTCCTTTAAGTTCAGGGCCAAAGTAGAAGAGGGAGGGACAGGCAAGTTGTTGATCACTATTTGGATAAATCCAAGCCACGCTAATGTTTCCACACAGTGCTGTAGTACAAACCTCATTGCTGGTTTGACAGGTGTTTCACAGTCAAAGGAAAAAGATGTCGCCCTCTCCTATGTGATCGGAACGCTCTCCTTTGTCGACACGCCTCAGGACTATGAGCATGGATCAGTTATCCAGGGCAAGGCGAGTTCCTTGGACATTTCACAAATGGCCTCCACAGCACTCCCATTCTGCTTTGCCTGCCGGTGTGTGTGGTTACTCACTTTGCCTTTTTCCTCAGATAAAAGTTGTTCACTTCAACAACACACCCATTGCTGGCATGTTAGTCTACCTGTTTGAGGACAACGTCTGGCCCTTCCAGCATCTCCAGAATCTTACTACCAACTCGCAGGGGTTTGCCAGTTTCTCCCTCAACACAACCAGCATCCCCAAGGACACTATTAATCTGAGAGTAAGTGACTTCTTTAACTGATGCCCTGGGGTTTAGCACAGTTGTGGACGTCTGACGATTCTCTTGGTAATATGAGCATGGTGGAACATCCAGCTAGCCTGCATGTATTTCAGCCAAAGGTTGAAGGGTCAGTTTAGGACTGGGTCTTCACCTCTTTTGTTACTTTCCAGCTGAGTGACACTCCACAGATGGAGTATCCTGGATACAGGGTCCCCTATTTCATCAGAGGTCAACACAGAATCTCACTGATCCAGTCTACTGACACTGGGGGAAAAACATCCAGCTCTCTCCTTGTCCAGAACAAGGAGAAACTACTGGAATGTGGAAAGGAGTTGTCCATTGCTGTCCGGTATGCCATCAGAGAGACTGTCCCAAAGGGCTCAGTGGATGTTGTGTACCTGGTGAGTAGAAACCGGAATTAGAACCTGGAACCTGCCAGCTGGGCCGGGACAACCCCGGGACCACTACTCGTATCTTGGCTATGAAGCACAAAATGGACTACATTTATTTGGGGAAACCCCTGATGTTAGGAAAACTGTCACTGAGATTTCTAGTTAAAGAATGCATCTCATGTACATCAGGCATCTTAAGGACCATAAAGTGGTCTGCTTTGTGTTTATATTTCTACCATGAAATAGAATCACTACACTGGTGTGGTTGGAGTCCTACAATGAACTGGCTGCATTCCTCAGGGATACTACTTCAGACCAGGGTCTTTTCAGACATTACCCCAGCCTCACCTTCAGACCAAGGATGTCCCCATACCTTTCTCTTTCCTGATTGGCTAGGATAACCTTGTCTGTCCTACAGGTCTTAGCCCGAGGGGTCATAGTTCAGCACGGACACTTGGAGGTTATTGTGCAGCAGGAGAGCCCTGGTGAGTTTCATGAATTGACTCAGGACATGCAGGAGGACTGACATTAGTTTGACGGGGTCTCCGACCCGGAGACACCAGGGGCCACGTGATCTGGAGGTCAGACCGCAAGACCAGACTTTGGCACTGAGATGCTTGACAGTGCCATGGGTTTGTGTTGCAGTGACTGAGGGTGAGGTCATCGTCAAGGTGACGGTGGTTCCAGAGATGGCCCCGGCAGTACAGGTCCTGGTCTACAGTGTGCTGCCCAGTGAGACCGTCATCGCCCACAGCATGAACTTCCCCACTGAGAAATGCTTCAGGCACAAGGTCTGTCACAACCTTAGAGGCCGTCCATCACGAACATGGTGCTCATCTTAAATGGTGGATTTCCCCGGGATGTGTCGTAACCTGTGTAATGTCTGTCAGGTGTCGGTGGCGTTCTCGCCCTCCAGAGCCGTTCCAGGGGAGAAGAACACACTGAAGGTCTCTGCCCTGCCTGGTTCCCTGTGTGGCCTCAGCGCTGTGGACCAGAGTGTTAGCATCATGGAGCCAGGGAAGAGGCTGGATGCTGACAAGGTTACTGCTTGTCATAATATATTTGGTGACGAATGCAACCAGTATAAGGAACACTGAATTTGATCTTTAATAGTCACACTAAAACAAAGGGATGACTATGTTCCTCACCTTTCATCCCATTCCAGATATTTGATTTGTTACCAGTCAAGGAGACAATGTATATTCCCTATCAGCTGGAAGATCAGGTTGCATGTTTGCCTGTTAGACCGAGGAGACTCTTATTTTCATCTCAAGAAGAAAATGACCCATATCACGTTTTTCAGGTAGATACTTCTGCTTTTTCTTCATCTGATCCCTCTAACTAGACAAACAGCATGAGGCAAAATATAGAATATGAAATGTTTAATTTAGCTGTTGCTGACATTTCTAGAAACTTGGACTGAAGCTGGTTACTAATCTGGAAATAAGAATTCCTTCCTGCCTTCGTTACCGTGGGAAAGAGTACCATACCTACTATGGTGATGCCCTCTTAACATCCATTTCTCTAACTCTGTTTTCGCTATTCTAATAAAGCAGGCTTAAGCCAGTCTGCTCTTGGCATGCATCTACCCCAAACAGCTGGTTGTATTAGTGGAATGACACCATGCTTTGTGGTAACAGGTGGCTTTCTACCTCGACCCATGATGCGTCTCGACTCAATGAGTCTGGCAGAGCAACCTGTTGCTTCACCTGGTGCTCCAGCTCCTCCGTCGGTACAGACTGTCCGTACATTCTTCCCGGAGACGTGGATATGGGACCTTGTGGAAGTTGGGTGAGCGCAGTGAGGCTGGCTGTTGGAGCTAATGTCAACATTCAACAGGGGTTGAGATTAGGAACCTGGATGTTTTTCTACTCTGCTGGTGTAGGCCAGGTTTCTTTTGGAAAAGGGCTCCTTGGTCCTCAGGACTGCATGTTTAGATAAAGCTTTAATTCATTTGCATGTCTTGTGTTCCAATTTATAGCGCATTAATTGGCTTGGTTTGAACTCTGACCTGTTACAGGAACTCTGGCTCCGCAAGCTTCAATGTGTTTGTACATCTTGTTTCAATTTGGAGTCACTCTCTCCATTGTACACTTACTGGCTTGGTTTGACCTGTGTTACAGGAAATCTGGCTCCGCAGACATGTCCCTGACAGTACCGGACACTATCACCTCCTGGGACATGGACACCTTCTGCCTGGCCCCGGGTGGCTTTGGCCTGGCTCCACCGGTGACACTCATGGTCTTCCAGCCCTTCTTCCTGGAGCTCACCCTTCCCTACTCCATCATCAGGGGCGAGCGCTTTGAGCTGAAGGCCACGGTCTTCAGCTACCTTTCCAAGTGCATCATGGTACGACACCACTGGTGGCTTTACACCCAGGGTATCGGTCGGCTGTCTTCCATCTTATCTTAGTAATCCTCTTTGGCAGGTTTCTGTGACTCCAACTCCCTCTAAGGACTACACCCTGACGCCCCTGAAAAATGTCCAGTACTCGTCATGCTTGTGCGCCAATGGGCGGAAGACCTTCAGTTGGACGATGTCGTCCGCTGTCCTTGGTGAGTTGGTCTTCACTGAGCTGTTGACACGGCCGAATGACGTCATCCTGAGTTGGGTTCCGTCTGCGTTCAGGGGTTCTGCGGGTGTCTGTTACCGCAGCGGCTGTCCCGTCAAACGCTGCGTGTAACAACGAGGTTGTGAGTGTGCCGGAGAGGGGACGCATGGACACGGTCACAAGGAGTCTGCTGGTGAAGGTATGTGGACTACTGCTCTGGTGGAACAGATCCAGTGTAACTGTCTGTTAATGAGCTGTTCTTCCCTTCCAGGCTGAGGGAATGGAGAAGACTGACACCTACAACTGGCTGCTGTGCCCAGCTGGTCAGTACTTCACAACACTTGAATATTCACTTTGACGGCTGTGACCTTCCGCTCCAGTCAACTTGTCTGTGTCCACAGGAGGAGCTCTGACGGAGCACGTGAAGCTAGAACTCCCCAAGAATGTGGTGGCTGGATCTGCTCGAGCTTCCCTTTCAGTTATGGGTACAATGACTTGTTTTGAAGTGGTTCTCAATGCTTACAAATGTGACTAAGTTGTGAGCTAGTTTAATAACTACTAATAGAGTAGCGGTGGAAGACGCAACCTTCCTCTTCAGTAAATGGCTTCATTATCATCAAGTTTCTGGTTGTGTTTTTATGTAGGGGACATCCTGGGACGGGCCCTCAAGAACCCGGATGGATTGTTGGCGATGCCGTACGGGTGTGGAGAGCAGAACATGGCCCTCCTGGCCCCCAACATCTACATCCTGGAGTACCTGAAGAACACAGAGCAGCTCACCCCGGTCATCCTTGACAAGGCCACCAAGTTCCTCACCAGCGGTAGGATAGTCTGGGTCAGCGGATCACTTCCGGGTGAAACATGACTGGACATGTCCAGGAAGTGTCTTTAGAAGTAATGGCATACCCATTAGGACACACTGGGGGGTCATGTAAATGGAAATACAATAGCTCGACGCTGCCTAAGGGGAGGGCAGCTTTTACACAGGCTTTCTGTGTAAAAGCATTCATCTATTGAATGAGTAGTATTGCCAATTCATTGACTTCAATCCACTTTCTAATGTCAGTATTTAATCCTACCAGGTGTGACACTGCCCCCCCAGATCAGTTCTGACATCACGTAGGGGACTGCCAGATGTTTTACCACTGAAGTTGTTCAATTGCAGAGTACTTTAGGCACTGAGAATGATACCCTATCCCCTTCATAGTGTGCTACAGAGGGAACCAGATGGCATTTTGAGTATAACAGAAGTGACTGTACTCTGAACACTGGCAGGTTACCAAAATGAGCTGAACTACAAGCATGCCGACGGTGCGTACAGCACATTTGGACAAGGCACTGGGAACACTTGGTGAGTTTCTGGGTTCTTCGTCTACCAGTACTGACCTAACATGTCTTCCTCTGGTTGTGGCATGAGGCGTCACTGCATGTGACAACCTTGGAGACGTTAAATCAAGTTATTTTTCTTCAGGCTGACTGCGTTTGTCCTGAGATCCTTTGGCGGCGTGAGGTCGTTCATCTATATTGACCCGGCGAGAATTGAGGAATCCAGGAATTGGCTGGGACTTCAACAAGGCCAATATGGTTGTTTTAAAATATTGGGAAAACTGTTCAACAACAGAATGAAGGTATTTGTATTGAACAACAGGATGTGTCTCATAAGACCATTCCTCAAGGTTTATGTTGACCTCAACAGATTGGTAACAGACTTGACAGTTTATACATGTTTTCCTGTATTTTCTAGGGTGGCGTGACAGATGAAGTCACCTTGACGGCTTATGTCACTGCAGCAATGTTGGAGATCAACATCGCTGTGTCGGTAAATATCCCCTTTCTCCACTTATCACGTTGCCCATTACAGGCAACATAGGCAGATTAATCCATGAAGTATTCAAATGGTTAATATGCCATTTCTCTATCCAACCGCTATTTTAATCACGTCCTAGTTGCCAGTATTGAACAAACTGACCCATGAAGAGATACCAACTTAGTTTTTTAAAATGACCTGTGCTTCCAGTCAGTTTGACTGATGGAAGCAGTCATGGATGTGCATCAAATCGACTTGCAGGTTTGAACAAGCCTTTGTTCACCTGAATGGATTCTGTGTAACTTGCCTCACTTGCAGTAAGAGGGATTAATCTCTGTGAAAGTTGGTTAATGAAGACAAACCAAATGGTGTCCTGTTAACTGGCTCGGTATCAGACTAAATGATGTGCTCCGGGTTTCAATGTCTCTAGCCTGGTCCCAGATGTTTGTATGGTCTTGGCAGTTGAAAGAGATTTGTGGCCAGGCTAAACATGTCTGTGCTTTTAATTTGTGCTCCAGGATCCTGTTGTGTTGCTCAGCTTGTCTTGCCTGAGGAACTCCACCAGGGATTTGTCTGACACCTACACTACCGCTCTGCTGGCCTACACCTTCAGCCTGGCTGGGGACCAGAAGAACCGGGACCAGCTACTGCAGCACCTGGAGAGGACCGCACTCCAAGATGGTGAGTGATGTCCTGGACCCAGATGGTTCTGTTGTCTTCAT
Source organism: Esox masquinongy (assembly GCA_016801175.1). Lineage (NCBI taxonomy): Eukaryota > Metazoa > Chordata > Actinopteri > Esociformes > Esocidae > Esox > Esox masquinongy. The sequence goes on from JACXGI010009179.1 coordinate 30,383, forward strand.
CCACCTAATCTAGGGAATGGAGTACACTCAAATGCATTGAGTTGTCTGCGGTCCCTCAGGGGGTCTTCTACACTGGTCCCAGACCTCCTCGGAGACCTCCGTCTCCCTGGCAGTGGAGGCAAGCTCCTACGTTCTGCTGGCGATCCTCCGGTCGTCCACGCTGTCCACTGCTGACCTGGGCTACGCCTCCCGTATCGTCAGGTGGCTGGTGAGGCAGCAGAATGCCAACGGAGGCTTCTCCTCCACGCAGGTAGACCTCCAACTCTGGCGCCCCCCTGTGGAGTGCTCTAACCCTGGGGTGTTGTCACTGACCCGACCACCAGGGGTATGTGGTTGTGTCTGGCCGGGCATTAACGGATTCAGTGGTTTGTTTCCAGGATACGGTGGTGGCACTCCAGGCCCTGGCTCTGTACTCCACCAAGGTGTTCAGGAAAAATGGCGCTAGCACGGTGACCGTGACGTCTCCCGGCGGGGGCCAGCACCTCTTTGACGTCAACCGGAGCAACAAGCTTCTCTACCAGGAGAGGTTGTTGCAGGACACCAGAGGCAAATACAGTGTCAAAGTAGAGGGCAGAGCTTGTGCCTCCGTGCAGGTCAGTGACTCATCACATTACACCAGTCCTGTGGCACAACGGATGGTTTAATATTACTGAAGTTGTAGTGGTGAAGCTTCAGTGTAGAAACCATCCAGCCAGGTTTCTGACCTGTTCCTCCTACAGGTGGCGCTGCACTACAACATCCCCACTCCTTCTAAAAGCACAGTGCTCAGTATCCAGGTGAGGTCAGAGGTCAACTGCAACAGCCTCTCTTCGAGACGTAGAGTCACGCTGAATCTTCAGTCTGGGTAAGACTTCTGTTTATTGATTGAACTGTTTGACAATCTCTTGCTCAATGG
>JACXGI010009180.1:0-25669 GCA_016801175.1 Esox masquinongy
TAAGCCTATTACTGGCTAATAAGCTGTTAAAACGGCCAGTGGCAAAAGCAATACAGTTCATAGACGCTATGGTGGAGGTAAACTTAATAAGAAACGTTAGTCAGTTTAACACAATCCTCAATGGAGTCTAGCGACTGCTGAAACGTGTAATGCCGTGGCATAGTGGTTAAAGACAGTGCCTCTCATGTGGAAGACCTAAGTTCGAATCTATTGAGAGCAATGACATTTATTAATTATTTCTGGCAGATTCCACGACTCTCTCGTCTTTTCACTTGATGAAAAAGTTAGTTATCGTCACCTTTATTGATAGTTATTGTATAAATGTCATTCACGAATGAAAGAAAAAAGTATGTTGTTTTGCCATGAAAGAAAAAAATACGTTCTTATGCCATGAAATGAAATAGCTTTGGCAGACTCGCTAGCAATTGCTCAATTCTTATAACTATTCCAGTAAGTTAGTTGATACCGGTAAAGCTTATTACTGGCTAATTCGCTGTTAAAACGGCAAGTGGCAAACGGCATACATAGACGCTATATGTGGTGGAGGTAAACTTAGTAAGAAATGTTAGTCAGTTTAACTGTATCAATGTCATTCACAAATGGCCAATTAACTATTAAAACGGCCAGTGGCAAAATAGGATTTGTTCAGGATATACAGATGCCGGGTGTCAGTATAGACAGGAGGCTATACTGACAGGTGGGAAATGTACAGCTCCATGGTGTAGTGGTTAACGACATAGCCTTTCACGTGGGCGACCCGGGTTTGAATCTCGAGATGGCAGCTCTTTTTATTGCAGGCCGGCTGAACTAGGCTTGCCTGGTTTCTTGTTATTAAAATACAAGTAGTCTGTATATTTTTCAGTTTATTGGGGCTTAGATCGAATACCTTTATGTTTCTATTGTTGTAAATAATTTCCTCTTCTAAAAAATTATAGTATTGTTCAATTGCAATTTTGTAAGGGAGGCGATATCTATATCCGCTGTAAATTCTGAGATTTGTGTTATTTTATAAAAAGACCAGTACAGAGGACGTCTACCACAAAAACTCAGTTTGCTTGTTATAGATTTTGTTGAGGAGATTGTGTTTTTATGACACAAATGTATCATTGCTTACATTAGTAATTAGTACTTAAATGGCCCTTTAAGACATGCTAACACCACAATGACAATCAAGTTCTTTTCTATTGACATCCCTTAATCTCATCCCAATAACATGCTTGATTTGCACGCTCAATATTTTATAGATGACAACGAGAACATCAATTCAACTGATTGAACAATGAGCACTGGTTAGTGGTGTAGGATTTGCTGTTGCGCAGCTTCTAGGCTAATTGCTAAAGAAAAATAGCACACATTCAGTCAACCATGTCTGTAGTCAAGTCATGCACCTTATGCCACAGATTTGTGCACATTTCATGTAATTACGTAACATTGCAGCTGATTTAACAGTGGTATGAACTCATTGAAAGGTGCATTAGAAAAAAGAACATGCATACAAAAAGACCATCTCTGCACACTGCCTATGTAGTTAAACTATTTCTTGGGCCATTTTAAATTAACAAGATCCTTTTGTTTGTTGTTGTTTAACTTTCCCTAATATCTAGCAGGTAAATAACACTTATCTAGCCAAATGTCAACCTGGGCTCTGGTAGACTTGTGTTTGTGCCTGTATACGAGAGAAAGGGAGAGTGTGTGCTGTATGTGTGAAAGAGAGTGGCGTGTTCGTGTACAACATAAAATGTGTGTGAGAGGGGGAGTAGCTAAGAGTGTGTGTAAGGCAGGGAAATTGTGTTAAGTTACATGAAAACTAAAGAATGTTTTTAGTGTTATCCTATTTACTGCCACAATCAAATGCATTCCCTTACGGTTTTATTTCTGCCAAATCACAGGTAGAGCTTTGGATATGAACTCGAATGAATTTGTCAGCAGTAGCCTACACTGTATAAAAGTGTGAAGTAAATTTCCATGTGTAATGAGGACAGGGGTATCTGGGACAGGTTTTTGTGTGGCACATAAACAGAATTTATCAAACATAGCAACAGGTGTCCAGGAGAGCGGGCAAACAAAACATGACACTAGGTATAATGATAGTTGGCTGGTGTTCATTAGTGAAATGTTTATCATGTGAAAATTATCCTGAAAACCAGCCCATTCGCTGCCCACACTTATGTGATGCATGCACAATTTTTTTTAACCACCAGCCAAATAGTCAAGTTTATAACCTGCAAACATCCACAACAGAGGACAAAACACTCATACTTGTTTTTTGCTTGCGGTTAATAACCAGAAAAGGAACCAGGCATGCCTAGTTCAGCCAGACCGTGATTAGAAGGGATGAATGTTGTTGCTGAAAACACGTGGACAACAGAACGTTTATTAACGTAACTCAAGTGTACTCTTGAGACTCAGAGGGGAGTTGAACCGGGGTCAAAATATTCAAGGTCAGGGATGTTCCCGCAGACCACAGTGCTGGCTGGTAATTTGTTCACCTCCGTAGTCTCCAAATGCAACTATTATCCCAGCCATTACATTTCTGCTGAAATAACGTGGGCAACAGAACGTTTATTAACAGAACTAAAGTGTACACTTGTACAAAGATTACTGTAGATGGTCGTCCATACAATAACAGTTCAATAGCTAACCACTACGCTATGTGAACTACGAGGAAATCGAAAGCATTGGCTGAATCTCAAATCGCATACTACGTACTACAAGTACATACTTTGCGGATGATGGTGAAGTACATACTGTTTTGTATATAGTAAGCTAGTATGCCAGTATTGGGACCGGTTGGGACATACTACCTCGTCAGAAAATTGCATCTCGACATTAGATCATTTTGTCACGCATTAACATCACACCAAGTTTGAATATTCAGCTAGACACCATTAATCATTGTGTTAAACTGACAAACGTTTCTTATTAAGTTTACTTCCACCACAAATGGAATCTATGAACTTTATGGCTTTTGCCACTGGCCATTTTAACAGCTTATTAGCCAGTAATAGGCCTACTAATATCTATTTACTACTTGGAATAGTCATAAGAATTGAGCAATTGCTAGCGAGACTGAAGAGGATCTTTACCCTGCCAAACCTATTTCATTTCATGGCACAACAGCATCCATTTTTCTTTCATTTGTGAATGACATTGATACAATAACTATCAATATAAGTGACGATAACTGATTTTTCGTCAAGTGAAAAGATGAATTGTGGAAACTCCTCCTATTTTACTGTGCAAGGGGTTGTGGTCTATATTACCCCAAAAAGCATGCTCGGATGCGTACTTCAAAAATCAGGTTTTATTTTAGGCTTCTATAATGTTGTTACTGAAGCTTGTAGCCAGCAAAGTTTTTTTCTATCCTGAACAAATCCTAATGCATACTTTGTTCTGTCTATGGCGAGGATCAAACACCGGTCGCCCACATGGCAGTCCGCGCCTCTAACCACTACGCTATTTAACAAGGGGTAGTCAGTCAGTCCCTCAGTAAGAGACATTCGCTCTTCTTGGCCGGTTCCACTTATGCGAAAAAAAATATAGTTAGGCATGCACCTATAAGAAAATGATTGGCCGATACCGATAGCTAGTTTTCAAATACCACAATTGCCAGATGCTGATACCGGTAATGATGTTTTGCCATTGCTGATCATCTGTACGCTGGCAGATTTTTTTTTTTTTTTTAAACAAAAGGTTGCTTCAGATGATGCTTCTTATTTCAACAAATGTTCAATCATACAAAAGATATTTCTTTATATTATTATAAAAGACTCTCCAAAATAAGCCTGATAAATGAAAAATGTATAAATTATGATATACACATTTCCTTTCTGTAAATGTACATTATACATTACCTGGATATCAATGTAGTAAATAAGGTAGGTAAGGTATTTAACTCTCAAAATTGCTTCAACAAATTCCATTGTTGGTCTTTGAATACGTTGAAATTGGCTAAGGAGTAATCTGTTTAAAAAGCTGTTTTTGAAAATCTTTAATTGCACTGACACAGTTTCCAGCCTTAAAAACACAATTCTCAAGGCAGGGCATCAAGTTAACTTTCTGGTTCACTAGCACATGTGCAAGGTAAATTTCAAATCTACAAACCACTCATTATGAGAGCCAACCCCCATTAGGGCTGAACAATTAATCAATTTCAAATGAAAATTGTGATTTGAAACAATGCGATAAGTAAATCGACAAAGGCAGCGATATTTTGCGCATTTGGCCCAGGGTTTAACCGTCATGTCAATGGTTTTACAAATTCATGCAGTCCTCGTGTGAAAGTCATGCTCACCAAGTGTGCTCCTCGTGTACCAGTCATGCTCACCAATCAGAAGTGGCCCAAGGTGACTGCGTATACATCCACCAACAACAAACACAAGAAAAACATTACATTTGTGGTGCAGAAAGATGGCATTAGCCGAAAAAAGCAGCACTTTGGTGGTGTGGCAGTACTTTGGATTTGAGACCACAGATGTGCATCAAAATAAAGTATTGTGCAAGACCTGTCGTGAAACAGTCGCAACATCACAAACCTTTATCAACACTTAAAAGCACCACAGGTAGCTGTATAACGAGTGTCCAGCCAAAAACTCAAATAGTAATGTTCTAGCCCAGTCTGGGTCGAGAAGGCTACTATTTCAGAGTCGTTTGCGACTGTAACTCCTTATGAAAGGGGCATATGAAGGCAACATGAGGTAACGAACGCCATAATGTACCACCTCGCTAAAGACATGGTGTCCTTTAACTCAGTGACCAAAGATGGGTTTCAAAACCTCATCCGAACGCTGGATAAAAGACATTCAATTCCCTCCCGCACAACAGTGAAGTTGCCCTCCTAGAACACGTAATGTAGGAAAAAACGTGAGATGGAGCTGAAAAATGTAGAGTGTTACACCACAACAACAGATTTGTGGTCAAGCAGGACAACCGGGCCATACCTAAGTCTCACCATACACTTCATAAATGATGACTTTCAGTTGAAGAGTCGCTGCCTGCAAACAGCATACTTTCCTGTTTACCACACAGGAGAGAATATTGCCCACGCACTCAGAGTCGTTGTCCAAAGCCTAAAGAACATCATTATTATTGTTATTGTGGTTATTACATTTTCAGTCTGAAAAATGCAGTATTGTACCTTACATAATTAATGTTTTGGTTCATGATTATTGTTTTTATTTTTTCAGAAAATTCTGTGGAAGATGGCCCAAAAGTAAAATGGGCAACAGGACTTTGCAAACAGTTGGTTGGCCATTTCTCGCACAGTTGGAAAAAGACCCGACTGAGTAAGGCAAAGCAAGAGTTAAATCTGCCAGAGCACTCGCTGAATACAGAGTGTCAAACAAGATGTGGCTCAAGGCAGAGGATGATTGGGAGTTTGTTGGAGCAGAACAGTGCCTTGTCTCAGGTCCTGTATGAAGACAGGAAGACGCATCACCTGGTCCCCACTTGGCAGGACACAGATGTCCTTGAATCAATGAACAACACCCCGCGTCCTCTCCAGGAGTTTACAGATGCCCTCTCTGGTAAAGAGTATGTAAGGGTGTCATACCTGAAGCCAGGTATGACACCCCCTGAAACCATCGCCTGAGAACATCAAATTTGGCTGCAAAGGTCAAGGACACATCCCTTTACCAAGGAAATAAAGTCAAGAGCCCTTAGCTACACAGGGGATAAATACAGCGACCCAGCCACACAGGAGCTTATGGACATTACTTTGTTCCTTGTTCCAAGGTTCAAGATTAACTACATAAGTGCAGAGAATGTCCCAGACATGGAATGTCCCAGACAATCAAGAGGGAAGATTGAAATGGAACAGGTAGCACGAAAGGGAACTTGTGCACTTGAGTGAATACAAGATGCCACATGCAATATAAGTTATTGTAATTTGATTATTGATTGGCAATTTTTTTAACATTTACATAAAATGCCCAATTGCTCAAAATGACATCACAATGCAAAACTTAACAGCTCTCATCACTGTTTTGCAGGAGGAAGGCTGGTGTCATGCTTCAAAGTGCAGCAGAGGCAGAGCATCCACTGTGAAGAAGGGAAATCGGTCATTGGGCAGCTTCTTTAAAAGCAGCGCTGTGCCCCCTGCTTTATCCTCTGTGCAGTTGGATAAGCTGATGACTCCTACAATTGATGGAGAGCAAGATCCCCATGGTGGAAGTTACACGTTAACTTTCCGATGCTGAGAAAACTGGCTCGCAAATTCCTGTGCATTCCAGCCTCAAGTTCCCCATCAGTGAGAGTGTTTAGTGCTGAGCGTAATGTAGTCACGTCAGCGTTCATGTCTGAAACCAGCAAACGTTGACATGTTGGTTTTCTTGACAAAAAATTCTGTAAAGAACACAATGAGTGTTGAGAAGTAGATACAGTTGTGCTCAAAAGGTTTGCATACCCTTGGAGCAGGGAAACACACGTCTTTTATTTCTTATGGGATACACATTCAACTGTAGGTCATAACAGAATGGCACAATCATAAAACAAAACATGGCAACAAAGAAAAAAAATGAACTGACCCCTGTTCAAAAGTCTGCATACCCTTAGTTCTTAATACTGTGTACTGCCCCCTTTAGCATCAATGAAAGCATGCAATCTTTTGTAATAGTTGTCTATGAGGCCCCGAATTCTTGCAGGTGGTATAGCTGCCCATTCGTCTTGGCAAAATGCCTCCAGGTCATGCAAAGTCTTTGGTGGTCTTGCATGAACCGCACGCTTGAGATCTCCCCAGAGTGGCTCGATGATATTATGGTCAGGAGACTGTAATGGCCACTCCAGAACCTTCACCTTTTTCTACTGTAACCACTGAAGGGTCAACTTGGACTAGTGCTGAAGGTCATTGTCGTGCTGGAAAATCCAAGAGCGTCCCATGCGCAGCTTTCGTGCAGAAGAATGAAAATTGTCTGCCAATATTTTCTGATAACATGCTGCATTCATCTTGCCATCAATTTTCACAAGATTCCCCATGCCTTCAGAGCTCACACACCCCCAAAACATCAGTGAGCCACCACCATACTTCACAGTGGGGATGGTATTCTGTTCATTATAGGCCTTGTTGACCCCTCTCCACATAAAGCTGGAGAGGACCATAAAGCTCTATTTTGGTCTCGTCACTCCCAATTAGTGTGCCAGAAGCTGTTAGGAGTGTCAAGGTGTTGTTCGGGCATATTGTAACTGGGCTTTTTTGTGGCACTGGCACAGTAAAGTCTTCTTTCTGGCAACTCAATGCAGCTCTTTTTTGTTTAAGTATCATTGTATTGTGCTCCTTGAAACAACCACACCGTCTTTTCCTATAGCAGCCTGTATTTCTTCTGAGGTTACCTGTGGGTTTTCTTTGTATCCTGAACAATTCTCCTGGCAGTTTTGGCTGAATTTTTTCTTGGTCTACCTGACCTTGGCTTGGTATCAAGAGATCCCTGAATTTTCCACTTCTTAAGTGATTGAACAGCACTGACTGGCATTTGCAAGGCTTTGAATAGCTTTTTATATCCTTTTCCATCTTTCTAAAGTTCCATTGCCTTGTTACACAGGTCTTTTGACCGTTCTTTTCTGCTCCCCATGGCTCACTATCTAGCCTGCTCAGTGCATCCACGTGAGAGCTAACAAAGTCATTGACTATTTATACACAGACAGTAATTGCAATTTAAAAAGCCACAGGTGTGGGAAATTCACCTTTAATTGCCATTTTCAACTGTTTGTGTCACCTTGGGTGTCTGTAACAAGGCCAAACATTCAAGGGTATGTAAACTTTTGATCAGGGTCATTTGGGTGATTTCTGTTATCATTATGATTTAAAAAGGAGCCAAACAACTATGTGATAATAAATAGCTTCATATGATCACTACCCTTAAATAATTTTTTTTTTCATGATCAGTCATTTTCAAAATCAATGCCAAAATTTCACAATTTCTGCCAGGGTATGCAAACGTATGAGCACAACTGTATGTAAGGAAAGCAAGTATAAGACTTCTGTTGTTTGGAGTAATTAAGATTTTATTTGTACTGCACTTCATCCTATAGTGGCAGCTTTTGTGGGGAAAAAAAGTTCAAAAGTGTAATGCTGGTTATCAGCAAATACATTTTTTGTTCAATGTGCAATATTTAGACATCTTGTGCAACATTTAAATTCATATTTCTATGATGATTTATTGATCACTTTTTATGATAATTATTCTCTGGTTAGTCAATTTATAAGCTATATGCTGGATATCAGTAAATAATATTTGTGACTATAGAAAAGTCCTATTACTTTCTTGTTGGAATTGTTTTATTTTTCATTATTATAACTATTTTTGTTTGATTGTTCTATTCCAATTAAAATGTTTTAATAAATACATGTTGGAAGCAATTCATATCTTTTTTCATCCTTGAATTAGAATATATTGAGCAGTTCATATTTTGATGGTATCATGTGGTAATTCTCCATCACGTTTTAAATCTATTACACAGTGAATACTGAACTGATGCTTGACAAAAAAATGAAATCGCAAATGAAATCGCAATACGATATTTTCCCTAAATCATTCATCCCTAACCCCCATCCCTTTTCACCATGAAAAACAAAATTAATACTGTAATGACAAAAAAATCTGTAGTAACATGGAACGCAGTATATTGTTGCTCAATTTACTTTGCTCAAGATTACTGTGTTGACAGGGGCAATAGCACTTGCGAGCATCTGCCTGCCGCCACTTGCTAGCTGACTAGAATCTGTGCTGCAGTAATTTGACGTTGTTGTTGCAGTATAAATTCAAACTAACATTGAAATGCAAAATGGTGAACAAAACAAAAATGTATCTTTAAAAAAACAACTACTGCCTTCAGGAGATTTAAGCGTTAAAAGTATGTTGCTGGTTATTAACCTTTCAACAATACACTCCGGTAGGTTACAGTACTCCACACGTTGTTGCTGCGCACTTTCTTCCACTCTAACTAAACCATTCACACTCAGAAGTGGCTCACATTAGGGATGTGCATGGCAAATATTTTCACTATCGATAATTCCTCAGCTTCTGTCGTCGAATAGTCGACCCCACCACTCGTGCAAAAAGAGAGGTACGAAATGAAATAAAAATGAATGTAAACTGTAATATGTTATGCAATAAATTCAACATTTTATTTAAAAATGTAGTTAACCTCAATAACATTTTAGTATGAACAATTAGGCTAAGTATAACCTACTTTTTCTCGGGAGACATTCAGATTCAGAAATGCCGTAACAGCAGCAAATGACCTAATGCATAGGCCTGTCAAGTCAATAGTATTTTATTACAAGTGATTTTTTTCTAATGAAGTATAAACGTCGTCACAAACACACATTGTCTCACATGAATTAGCGCAGAGATATGTATGAATTGCCTTACATTTGCAAACGTCTTTGTTTCAATGTTTTCTGGCTATAACAACAAAATACAAAATGTATTAGACCATAGCCAGCTATTTTTTTATATACAGTCCCTTAAAACTATACTTTCGAAACAAAACTACACGTAATACAGGCCTATACACTAACCGAGTTACCTTACAGTCTGCATTAATTCCAACATACCTACCAATGCGTTCCAGTTCCAGTGAATAAACAATATCCTTGGAAAGAAGCTTAATAGGAATAAATTATATAAAATGAATGAACAAAAACCAAACTAAATCTGGCTAGTACATCCATAGATGCAAGATCTTAGCAAAAATGTCAAGAATCATTAGGCAATGTCCATATTATTATGATCATTTATTCTTGTTTAGAAAAATTAGCATGTCCACGTGCTCCGGGAGTAGACGAGTAGGCTTACGTAGTCTGTTGACTATCAGGCCCACAGCCGAGAAAACCCTTTCAGCCGGTAGAGTTGCCGGGATGCACAGGTATGCTTTCGCTAGCCATGATATTTTCCTGTACTTGGCCATTAGTCAGATTTGTTTAGTCTATAAGAAATAACCCGTCATTACTGCCGCTAAGTGAGTCAATAGGTAATACAGATTTTTTTTGTAACTTTCAAAAATTAGATTAACTTCGATAAATGCCATCCTTGTCGAAATTTAAAATTTTTTGTATTCAGCCCTCGCTTACGTCTTTGTTCATTGACTGACTACGATAAGTGTGCCCTGCGTTTCAGGTCGCACATTAATACAACATTACCAGAAGCTCAATTACCTTAAGAACAGTGTTGTAACTCAACAGATTCTGTATACCAAGAAAAGGCAATTCATGAATCTAACAAAAATTGGTGTGCCATCCTGGAATGCCACGGTAAATTAAAAGCAGTGGAGATGCTTGAAAGCACAATCTGTCTGAAATTTCGGGCAGTGGATCAGACCATTGTGAAGGCGGGGGGTCGCAATCTTTTGAAACTTAAAAACGTGCTAGTGTCTATAATCAGCACAAGTGCTTACACTGCGTATTATTAATATTACCGAAATTACAGTTATGTTTACAGTGAAATATTGTGGGAACAAGTTCTCCCCGAGATGGGGGGGGGGGGTTGGTGAGTCGTGTCCCTGCCCCCCCCCCCCAGATTTCTGCCTATGGCCAATAGCAATTATTAAATTTTTTGCCTATAATCTGCTGATACCAATTGCGGGCTAATATATCGGTGCAGCCCCAATTATATTTTCGAAATTAGTGTTCATCCAACCCATTCTTTCAGAATGCCCATCCAAATTGTGCAAAGCACAGAGACAGGCATTCTCTTTCCCTCTGCAGAGATTGTAGGCTAATTACAGAAAAGGCCAGTTTTCGTCCTTTAGGTCGCTTAACAGGACATACGCAGGCCCAATATCTGGCGCAACAGTAGGTCACAGAAACTTAAATATATCTGAATATATAACTGAATATATCCATAGTTAAATGTTAACTATTTTGAGCTACATTATACTGATGTTGGTGTATTTGTATGCTGAAAAATGTTTCCATGTTAATGGAGGTTGCTTTGGCACAAACATGCCAAAGCAAAGTCTAAAAATGGCTACTGGGCAATTCCATGGTCACAGAATGACAGACTTATGTCCACCTTTAAATGTATGCCTAACAAAAAAAACAAAACATTGATTTTAAAAGTAAACAAACCAAAAATATATGCTAAAGATGCCACTGAACATTTCACAAATACACATGTACTTAAAGGGGCATTGTGTAGAATCCAGCATTTAATGTTTACAATACTGAAAATAGATAACACTCCCCTTGCCGAATGAGACCGGAATAGTATTAGCTAGTCCAGGGTGATTTAGAGTAGGGTTAGACAAATAAACGTAACCCTCCTGTGTGGTGAAGGTTAGAATACAAAAATCATGTCTCTCCATTTCAAACTCACAATCTTTGGGGTTTGAGTACACCCACCATTCCAGACCAAAACTCCCTAGCAAAACTTTACATCCTTTAAAGCTACACGCACGTATTACTGCCCCCTAGTGGCCAAACGAAATACACCGTACCATAGCATTGCAATGCATCAACTAAATTTGTGCATTTATTCACAAACTAGGTCTCCCGAAAACACACAAAAATGCAGAAAAAATATCAATCATTGACATTACTTTTTGAACGAATTTGCTCACATTAACTTTGAAACTGATGGATAGACGGACCAGCGAGAAAGTTAAAATGGCTTATATCGCAAGCACACTGAACAATTTTGTAAAAAGGAAAACTTTAAAATATTAACTTAAAACAATAACTGCAGATGTACAACGGTCATTTATTCTTCTATATATGATATGATAGTACATGTATATGGCCCCTTTAAAGAACAGCACAGACCAAATGTTTGGTAATAGGAATATACTAAAACCTCCCTCCGCTTGTTATGTGAACATAATTCAATTTTTTTTTAAATCTAGTCTGATTGAAGATTAAAAGATGTAAGCAAAAATAATCTGTCAGCTATTAAATGAGCTATTGAAGAGTTACTGAACAACAGTAAGAAAGGTGTATTAACAGAAAGACATCATGTGTCCCTAATATTTTCTATGCAGAAATGAACACTATGGAAATGTGATGTATTCAATTTGATGAAATCTGAATAAGCAATAGTTTTCTTGCCTAGTCAATAATAACATTAATCACATTTGTTTTTCGGCAAACAACCTAGTCATGCTTTCAGTTAAGTTCTACTTTTGGCTTAGAATGAATGGCGCTGTGATTGCCAAGGCGGCATTTTCACACACTACCCGCGTACACACTGGGACTTCAATGTCCTGGTGCACAATAATTGGGTGAATCAATCAGTAAGATTTGAAGAAAGATGATGCACAACATGTCCAGCTAGATTGTTTACATTTCTGGAGAGAAAAGTCTGAAAATAAACCTGTGTAAGTAGTTTGATAAGAGCATGGCACCTGCAAAACCAGGATTGTGGGTTTCATTGGACAACAGGCAGAAAATTCCTAAAAAAAAAAAAAAATAGGTAGTCACTCTCTAATGTAAGTTGCTCTGATTAACATGGTCCATTCATGTTTTTGGCAACAGAATGACAAAATAGGAAATTTCTTAAACTGACTTTTATAAGTTAGCAAAGGCCTTTAACTTCAACATGATTGTATTTTGTGTCTGGTTAGATGCTAACTGCATTTCGTTGTACTGTACTCGTAGTGTACTTCTGTTCACTGACAGAAGTTAAATCTAATCTAAAAAAGGTTTTGATGTATTCCTAATACTTTCAGACATTCTGGTAGATGTTTTGTAACTGTTCAACCAGAATAAAAGCATTTGCCAATTCTTTATTTTAAGACTGAAAATGGTTCAAAAAAGATGTGCACAAAACGTAATGTTAGTTATTTTAATATAGAATTAGGCAATTTGCTATTGCTTACTGACAGACTGCAGTCAATATTTGAAACTGTGATAAGCGATTGTCCCACTTGGTGCCTACCTTTGAGATTCTTCAAGTCATGTCAAGCTACTAGGCTAGCCTCTTCAAAACATCAAAAAGTCTAACAGAGACCAAGATAACCACGGATTTTGGTAAGCCAGTGAGATCCCATTTCCAATCAGCCACCGACTGGTAAAACAGTCCCAACTAAACTGGGAGAGTTGGTAAAGTGGGTGAGTTGTTTGCTAGGATAATGAAGACAAATCCCAAGTCACACTACCAGCAGCTGATCTGACAGTGGAGGAGCCAGATGAGTCCACTTTTTCAGTATTAAAGGCAGTACCCCTAATTTGCACCAACCTTGTGAAAGTAAGCTGAATTACAACAAATGAAATGAAAATGAAAATATTTTTGGGGGAAATTACTGAAAATTATTGCGTACAGAAATTGAGTAAACTCAGTAGAAAATTAGCAACCTGAAAATGGTATTTTGTTTGATGCCATCCGCTATTGAGGAGAGATAATCGTGTCTTTCATGAAGCTGATGGGAGAGGAAGGGTGCAGTTTATCCATTTGCCAAGAGAAGCAGGTGCGCCACAAATTCTGCATTTTAGGATGCACTTTTGTATACACCCAAATAATTTCTGCCGAATAAATGTTGTGAAACACTATCATTTCACTATTACTAGACATCATGGACACTGTCTGATTATTGATTATTACAATGCAAAACATTCTGCATGTACCCCCTTTAATATAAGCTCGCACCACCAGAGTCCGTAAGCACACCGAGTAGTGTAATACACGACTACAATTCATCTCGCCAAATGGCATATTTACTATTTATTACTCTAAAAATCTTTTGCAAATCCTTTTCATGCAAACAAAATACTATAACAAAGAAATTAAGTTACCTTGAAAAGTAAAAATTGATTTGGCTATTTCTAATAGAAGTGTTTATTAATATTGGGCAACAGGTGTAAGATCCCGCCTCCTCCACTTTCAACAAATGGGAGAAGAAAAAGACAATAGCCCTTTTTAGGTTCTCATATACAACTTCGTTAGAGGTGACTAACATACAGTACATATAATAAAAATCAACAACAATGAGATCAAACAATTACGATATTAATTTATTCTTTTACACGTGAAAATGTATGAACTAATGTAACGTTCTATATTCCTAATTAGGGATGGGACGATAGACGATTTTAGTACTAATCACAATGGAAAAAACTCACAATTATGAAATCATGGAGAAATTATCCCATGATCGGGATAATCGTAAATCGGGATAATCCTCACGAGTGACTTGAAAAAGTTCTGCCAGTCGCTTAAGTTTCCCTGACTGCTTGTTTTATTTTACAAGTAGAGCGCACATCTCATCTCACGTTGTACTACGCCACCAAACATCCTCTGCAATGTATGGTCAATGAAGCCGAATGGCTCTGCTAGCTTAAATAGAATTGTCAATTACAATAAAAATTTAAATTTAATTCCTAAATGTAGTCATGAGTTGGGTTTGTACTGTAATGATATAAAGAATAAAATAGTTTTCCAATTCCTTTACAACAGTACTAGTCTGACCACTACACTTAGTAGTCTACAAAAAAAACTTCTGAACACGTCTCCACTTCCCGCTATAAATAACTGTTCATTCATTCCCGATGAAATAAGCAGTTGTCAGCAATGTTGAGCTCATACAAACCAATTATATTCATCCTAGAAGACATGCAGCTACGAGAGATGCAAGCAGAAAAAAACCTGTTAAAGAACTGCAAATTGTAGAAAATATGAATAGGATATACATTATTATACATAAATCTCTTTCGATTTTCTAATTATAATTTAGTTTTTTATTGTAGTCTAATTGTTAACGCTTTCCTATAGAAAGTGACAGGAAAAGACAAATAGAATATAATTTGAGCGGGCCAAAATAGCATTGACTATCTGCATGATCTGCACAATAAATGATGCGCACAACATAACCCTGAAGTGTTCACCGAAGTGTTCCTGACTACTTGTTTTAACTGCTGGAGCGCATATCTCACTAACTGTATTGTATAGATTTCACTAATTTCAACTTTCTCCAAACTCTCCATTGCAAGAATGCTATCTTAAATTACGAAAAGACTCATTATTTCCACCAGCCTATTATCGGTCTCTTCCTGGAGGATGCGCAAGAATAAATGATTTAGAACCACTTGAATGTGCTTCACTGTCCGCCAAGAAAGCGTCCTAAGGTCAAGGTCTTCGTGGGATCATAAGTTATATATCCCTGCCGAACTGTATCCGTGACATTTTTATCCGATACCTAAAACATCCGTCTGATGTGTTGTAAAATCAATACCCAATCCGACTAATATCTAAAGTCGGCCATATCCAATCCGAAATATGCCAGGGATGAGGCATAATCAGATCTTAATTTTTGTTGGATAGCCTAATTAGGATACCAGATAGAAATGTGTCCGAAAGACAAAAAGGCTGCATTAAGTCCGCTAAATAGTTTTAACCTGTCTGGCAGTGGCCATTGATGTTGCACCTGCATTTCATATTATAGCTGGGCCAGGCTCAGATTTCTCACAATTTTCATAAAGACATTCCTATTTTAAAATGTGGAGCCAAGAAGAGTGTGTATTATAAACGTATCTCGCTCACCCTCTAATGTGCGCGTTTTCATTTATTTGTTGAATAGGAGCTTGAGCACAAATTAGGCCTACCTGGTCTGTGAACATGTGTAGGGCTATAAAGGTGTGTGTGGGGTGTCTGACAGTAGGCTAATTAAAATGAACGTCCCTCAAGAGTTACGGTGCTTCTATATTATCATCACCTCACACATTAAGTCAACAGTGTTTTAGGCTATTCATTGCGATGGAGAATGATACAAAGAATAAACTAGTTTTCCAATTCCTTTACAACAGTAGGCCTACTAGTCTAACCACTACACTTAGCAGCTTACAAAAAAAAAAGATTCCAATCATGTCCAACTCACTTCCCTTATCCTTAGCTAATAAGGCACATAAAATGTGCACGGAAGTGCATGCCCCCACAGGTCAGTACCAGTAAGAAATGAAATCTATTTTCACCCTTGATTCTAAGATAAGTGACTTGAAAAATCTCTTGCCAGTCACCGAAGTGTTCCTGACTACTTGTTTTATTTAACTGGTGGAGTGCATATCTCAATATTTAGATTAGATTCAACTTTATCGTCATTGAACAAGTATAAGTACAGTACAACGAAATGCAGTTAGCATCTAACGAGTGCGAATAGAGGGCAGAACATTTACTTGTATTAAGTATAATGTATGTTACAGATGTGACATATAGATGTGCAACGTATAGATGTGCAATGAAGGCAACTGCAGTACAAATGGCAATTCTAAATGCCAATTAAACATCCTCTGCAAAGTATTGTCAATGAAGCTGGCAACCACATACATTTAGAGATTTACATGTTATTATAGTATTAGTTAATTATTAATACCTTTTGATATTATTTTATCGTAATGGCTTTTTAAATGCACAAGAACAATATTTATGTAAAGGAAGAATATCCGATCAGCCGTTTTGAGCTAGAAACCAGAGTTGTTTTTGGGATTGTTGTCAATCGGGATAAAATCGTAAATCGGGATAATTTTGGCCAGGATAATCGTGGCATGAAATTCTCATATCGTCCCACCCCAATTCCTAATACGCCTCTTGGCTATCAAAACAAATAACTGCCTATTACATCTTTAAAACTTTTGACTTTATGCTATGCCTTCAGAAAGAGATGCATCTGGATATGAATAGGTTTAACACTTTTTTTGCAATAAGCAACATTACATCTGGTAGCTATTTAACATAATTTTATGCTTTGGCCTATCTAAACTTTATTGGCAAGGAACACCAGAATTGTATCTTGTCTGGTTCAAAAACATTGTGCAGTGTGGTGACAATATTGCCCACTGTACTGAACAAAAGTTCAGACGGATTGCTTGTTGAGCAGTAAGATCAGGCACATTTGCCAAATGCAGCAAATAGTTTACCCAGATGGTCAAGACGAAACAATAAAATGCATGATAAGGCCACAATACAGACCTTGTCATTTTAAAAAGATAAGCCTATTCATTTTTGTTTTTATGTTGCAACTAGATAATCCATTGTCAGTGGGACAATGTTGAAGTGCCAGATGTGCTAATCAACAATAAGACAATTCACCCAAGGTGTCATGTACAGCCAGAGAAATCACCTATTACACACATGAACAAACAAATCTGTTACCTTGCCCCCCTTCAGATTTCATCCATGGGGGACAATTGGAAAAGCCAGGGCAGGTCATTAAAAAAAATAATTTGCTGCTGTCAACTGCCTACACCATTGAAAATCCAGAGCACTGTTCCGTCTGATAAAGCCCTAATGAGAGAAGTTCAGTAACCAGTTTGCTATACCTTATCACTGCTGCACCTAGTCCATGTAGATCTTTCCCCCGGAACTCTCCCACTTCTTTCATCCAGTTCCGGTTAAATAGGTTCAGAAGGAGCTCCAACATTTAGATCCTTACAAATCTGCTGGACAGGAGGATCTAGACCCTTTCTTTTAAAGCCATTTTCCTGTACCATTGCCGTCCCCATCAACTGTCTACTCAACTTCTCACTTCAATTGTCTGAAATCCCACGAAACTGGAAAGCTGTTACAGTAATTCCCCTCTTCAAAGGGGTGATAAGCTCAACCCAAACATTCAAGGTCCTATATTACATCATATCCATCTATGGACAACAAACAGTACTGTGCAGTTGTTTTTATTGACCTAGCCTACGTTTTTGACTATATCACAGCATCCTTATCCATGGACTTCAGGACTTTGGTTTCTTTGAGAACAGCCTAGCCAGGTTTGAAAACAACTTCTCTGACATTGTATGCAATGTGTAAAATTTGAGGGCCTGTTATCTAAACCAGTGGCTGTTTCAATGGGTATTCATCAGGGTTTGATTCTTGGGGTGACCTTATTTTCTATATACATAAATAATGTTGCACTTCCTGCTGGTGTCTCTTATCCACTTATTCAATGACAACCCTATTTTTACTATTTCATACATATCTGGCACCACATTGAACTCTGTGTTGACCTTCCTTCAGCTTAGCTTTGGTAACATACGTTTTCGTTGATCTCCAACTACCTCTACCTACCTGCCCACAAACATTCTGACTTTAGATGGATCTGAGTTAAGAGTATGTCTATTCTGAGAAAATGTATTGGGTTAGACCACTCAATTTCTTTCCAGATGCACATTAGCCATCTCCAGACTAAAATTATATCCAGAATTGGTTTCCTATTCCGCAATAAAGCACCCCTAAACCATGCTAGAAAACGTGCTTGTGAAATCTGCCAGCCACAAACTATGGTCATTTACAGACTCGCTGCACTTGTACTGATCACCACATATGTTGAACAACTTTGCACCTTATACCATTTGTTCTTATAATATGTTGTTTCTTACTGACTTTACAATCAATTCCACTGCACATGTTCTTTTACTGTCTCTAATTGTTAGTTTCATATTGTAACTACATTGTCTTGCAATCGTTATGTCTTTGTCCACTTACCTGGTTAAATAAAGGGGAAATAAAAATAGACTACAGGTTTTCACCCAGTTGGGAAGTTTAATGAGAGTATTCTAAAAGCACTATTTAAAAAAAATGCTGCGTGCATGTCCATCTAACTGATTTGATGCAGTGGATGGGGACGCAGTGTAAATAAGATACTTTTTCAAAAAAGTTTCATGTAACAAAAGGTTGCTTCCTTTTTCATTCCAAAGCTGGAGTTTGATGTGTGGGCAATGTAGTAAGTAGACTAAAGCCAAAGAGACCATGAGGAGATAATATCAACATAAATTGTGAAATTATTTAATCATGGGCTGACAATGTTGGTGTTAGAAATGAAGAAAAAACACCCTAAAAACTATAAACGCACTAGCTAGACTGAGATATATCTCTCTGACATGGAGAACTCAACAAAAAATATATAGTCGAGATTGAACCTATAGGATATAATGTGTAACAAATTCCACATTTGCCTTGTTACTGAACAAAACGGCCAAGCATAACAAGAAATGAAATAAAATGCCTAACAACATAAGGAAAAGCACACAAAACAAACTGGAATATTTTCAGTTTCTCTAATATGAGCATGAAATTCTGACTCTGTGGAAAACATCCTCACACAGTCACAGTAATTGCCTGAATATTGGTGAAATTTGAACATCTTAATGTCAAGATTATTTGAGGCATTTCTTTTGAGGGATGGGCAAGCTTACGTATTATCATATAACTCGCCATTTTGTCAGTTGTTTGAGAATTTGGGCGCAGTGTGATTTATATATGCAATACTATGAACATCTGATGCTAGCTATCATGGCATTAAAACGGTAGCCAGTTGCTACTGTACATGGGAGAGGCGCAAAACACTCCCGTAAACAATTCTATGGAACGCACAACATCCAGCTCGCTTACGTTAATTACCTAGCAAGCATCGTACTACTAACCCCCATTATTACATCACTTCCTAGTTCGAGCAAAGCTACAATGTAGTCTTATCTTGTACTTATGGGTATTTCAGGGGCCTTCGACGTTGGCTACACTTGTTTACATGTTCTGTTACGTGAAGTGTAGTCAGTCGCTATGAAGAGGCCTGCGCGTGCAGGCAAATCCTGCAACTTCCAGTTTAGATTCGCTGCAACAGACCACCCTAGCCCAGTAACAGGAGCTAATCTGGCCTTCGGGCTGACGCATCCAAACCAGGCCCCAGTAATATATTTTTTATGAAGGGGCGGGGCGGCGGTGGTATTCAATAATAACTTGCTAAATATTTGTAGAACAATACGAAGTAAATGCATTTCCCATTAAGGTAAAGCCATCTCCTGGCAAAACAACAATCACATTCCAGTGACCACTGCACATAATCCTTCAGAATCAAGGGAAAAAGTAATAAAATAAAGTGTGGTTTGAAATATAGCAAATAAAGAAAATTGCAGCTAATAAAATGTAGAATTGTGTGTAGAAAGTGTGACATTCATCACAAGCCACAAAAAAGTGCATGAAAAAAATTTGACATAGCTACTTACTTTCTCCATTTAGCCCACTCTGGAATACAATGTAGATAAAAGTAACCAAAACAACCACCTCTAAGGTCCCACGCCGCATTGTGGCTTCGATTGTGTGTTTTTAGTTATCCAAAACTGTGGGGTTGTTCTGAAGGTATCCAAAGTTTGTTAATGTTTAGGAAATGCAATACAAACTATACAATTAAAAGGTATCCAAAAAGACAAGAAAAACAAAAGCGCAAACTAGCTAGCCCAGTTAGCCCCCCTAAAACAGGGGCTGGGGGGTCCAACGTGGTTGTATCTTAATAGAAATGGAAGTAGCCGTCCTCTCTGCTTACATTTATAAAAAAGAAATGACCACTAAATAACGTGATGTTTGGTTCTGGTGACACGTGTAAGAATACTAATCTTCATTTTCCACAAATGTACGGGACAGTTCACTTTCATCTGATTGATAGAAGTCTTCCAAATCTAGAAAACGAAATCCCCCACCGCTGGCTAAGCTAGTAGTAAGGAGGTACTACTAGCCATGGATTCGTTCCACGATAGACAAGGTTCCAATGTCGAAATTGAGGGGAATTATGACCGCTCGTGCATTTGATTAAACACCAAAAACACGGGTTTTTTGTATCATAAAATTATAATTAAAAATCTGTGTACTTCACTCTTCTTTCCAAAAATCCAGTTATTTTGCCGAACTTCTATCGAACCAAGAAGCTAACTAACGTTAGCTACTTGGGGTAATCCACAGGTCGCTGAGAACAATATTTCATGCACTTCAAAATATTCAAAGTATTCTCCGTATCACAGAAAGAACACATTTTAGGACGTGCGACGAGAAATATGAACACATCCCAGAAACTCCTTCGGATACGTGCAGGAAAACGTGGAGGTAGCTTTTTCAACGACCTTCCTCTGAACTCCTTTAGTCGCCACAGCCGCGCCACAAAAAATGAAAACACCCATAAGAGATACAGTACAGCGAACGGTGATTTTTCTTTACAAATGTTACTGTATTTACATATAAAGCGACAGCCGTTGATTCAGCACATTAATTGCTTCGAAGTGTGAGCAAAACTCCGAGCCGTCGCCGATCTTTCTTCAGATTCGCTAGCTATAAACCTGCTAATCTAAAAACAAACGTTTCAAATTGTGCAATTAAA
Organism: Esox masquinongy; assembly: GCA_016801175.1. Classification (NCBI taxonomy): domain Eukaryota; kingdom Metazoa; phylum Chordata; class Actinopteri; order Esociformes; family Esocidae; genus Esox; species Esox masquinongy. The sequence goes on from JACXGI010009180.1 coordinate 21,055, forward strand.
TAAAGTAAATAACGTCTGCAGGAATCTGGAAACGAATTTAAAGAAATGTTATGTCGTGATAAACGGCTGTGTAAAAACTTCGATCCCCATATACGGCACCTCTTTCAGGTTCCCCCGTTTTGTCTCTTTCTGTGTCTGTCCACCAGTAAACAAGTAGCTGCCAGTCAGCTGGGGTAGATGGAGCATGTTGGAAAACACGGACTGACTTATCGGGACGATTTACTAGAAATGTGTGGAATGTGTAGCAAAACAAAGCCCACCAGCCTCACTCCATCATCGATGTATGAAAAAAATACAGAATTAATACTCAATTAGAAATTATAGAACATTTATAGTTATTGTTTTCGCTCAGTGTTATTACTCCATCCAGAACGGCTTCTTATGAAAAATAAAAATGCATTTCCGAAATTGCATTTAGAACAAATAGATCAGATTGGCAACATATGCTTATCTTATGTATTACTTTGTATCAGTGTTTAATATAACAGTTAATATAACAGTTTTAAATTGAAAAAATGTGTTGTTTAATTTATTTTTAAACGTGTGGTTCCAATATGATACTGGATGCAGGAAACTGTAGCCTTCAGCCTTCATATCTGTAGCCTTCAGCTTAGAACACAACAGCGCTTGTCATTCAGCCTTGCATGACAAAACCGTCCTCATAACCCTAGCAATACCTCCATAGATTTGGCCACTTTTTTTATGAGCATTGGAGTTTGTTCATGATTTACATGGTGGTTGCACGATGGAGGAGGTCTTATCTGCGGTTGTTGTTTGAGAGGAAAGGGGAAGAGTATTCAAATAATCCAAGATATTTTTCTGCTGGAGTAATATGACCAAAATGTAAACATATTCATTTTAGGTATCCTCATATTATGAAATTACATACAGCAGCATTGAGCAGCTTTGAGCATTCAGCAGTATGCTCTCTGTGCTGAACAGTGGAGTTTCAGATATATTATCTGCTAAATCTGTCAGCCTGCAAATTGTTTGCACTCCATCCCGCCTAAAATTTCATCTCTGACAAGGCTAAGCAGCTTGAGGTAAGTTATGAAAAATTGTAGGCGGACCAGCTAAAAGTAGCTCTTACCATCTCCCAGCTTTAGTTAGTAGGACCATGTGCCAGCTCTGGCTGGTAGCTGGAGTGTTGCTGGTATCTGGTTGGACTAAGTAAAGACCATTTACCCTTCAATGTTGGGTTAGAGAAAAACATGCAATTTTGTTAACCCTGCACTGATGGTCTACATAAATAATTAAACAAGGTTAGGCATTGCAGGGGAACAGGATGTTGCTTTTCTGTGATGGTCTCCCAAAAGAGTGTTTGAAACATTGGTCTAAAGCCTGACATGCAAGATAATTAAAGGTTTTCTGCACACTAAATTCAATATCTAAATAACTTTTAACAATGACTGGAGTTTAATCATTTCTATTCTATTCTATTGGCAATAAAAAAAGACTATAAAAGTGACAAGCAACACTGTAAGGGTTCAATGAATGAAATGAAGAATTACACACTTTTATGTAACATTTCTTACACTACCACACCTTACAATGCTTGCCAAACATCACAATTCAATGAACAGTGTATTTTTGTAGTGTTTTTTATTCTGTCTACTTCTTTCTTCTTCAGTGTCTACTTCTCAAGAACCTCTGATCTAATGGCAGCATAGTTGGAATAGAGTTACTCTGTATAAGAATATCTGCTAAATTACTAAAATGTAAGACAATCTTTAAGCTGACAAGTCGATACCAACATAAATGATCATTAAGCATTAAACAAATGAATGAGGGTCTTCTGCAAAAAGCAAAGTAATTGTGCTTTTAAATCATATGGAGGCTGGACAAATGGAAAATAAGTAAACAATTCAAGTAAAGTGAAATCTCAGAAGCAAATTCTAGGCTACCTTATAACCCTGAATTAAATGATTCTACTCTATAGGTTCAGGATTGTCTCTAGCAGCAGACACTTCTTGAAGCTCATGTTTGGGCGGAATCACAGTAGGCATAGGCCAGGGCGGCATGGGTTCCAGGAGCTACAGATGACAGAGAGAGAACACATCATGGTAAAAGTGTGATAACAATGACAGTTGTCATAACAACACACCACTGGCTTTGCAAGCGTGTGTGTTTTCTGATGAAACCGCCAGCCAGGTAAAGTTGTTCTGGTATCTTGACTACTGTAGTGGAAAATTCCACCGAATGAGGGTCCAGATACCAAGAATTTATTCAGTTTACAAACAATTGCAATGGAGGTCAGCATGTACAGAGTAGATAGCTGAGTTGCCCAATGTTGGACACAGACCTGAGTTTTATGGATAAAGGAGGGAATGCATTTCGGAGGTAACAAAGCTTGTTTGAAGAGAATAGCTTGACCCAAGGGGATACAACACACTAGCTTGGGACATCAATAGGAATTAGCACAAAAGATTGAGCCATAATAAAATTTTAACATAGTTCTCTCCCCCTTCACATTCCTAAGTAATGATCCAGTTAAAACTGGTAACAACAGGTTAACCAAAACGTCATTCACACTACCTTCCTACAGCTCTGCGTCTGCAGCATCTTCTTATGCTGCAGTACTATTATCAAATGACAGATGACGCTAAAATGAGTTCATAACTTACACCCAGCTAACCTTTCTTGTTAAGGAAGTATGAAAGAACTATCTACTTTCTTTTTTATTAGTAATGAGGAGCAATTCACCCAAGGATATTGGTTTGATCTTAAGCAACATCATATGACAGAAAATAATATGTTCTATCTCAGTACTTTTATTGTTTTGTCACTGAGGTGTACAAGATTCTCCACTTCGCACACTTATTATTCATACAGTTTTAATGCATTAAAATTGTGTTAAAGAGCTCTTCAAAAGGTGTTAACTGTTTCAAACAATAAGAAAATACTACTGCACAAAATTGTGAATGGCTTTATAAGTAGCCAGTCAGGTTCACTATAAGGGAAGATGTAGTTCAGAAGTGTCAAATTAAAAATAAATATATTAATTTCGCCAACACTCATATTCAGATCAAATTATAGGGCCAATTATGGTTGACTACCTTGCTCCATGCCACATAGTTCTGTTTTTACAACATTGTTCCAATAAATGCTTTTAAGCAATGGAGAAAAACTGTAACCGAAAATGTCCCACTTTAAAGACATCATTCTTCTGCTTATCAATGTGGCTTTTGATATGGTCAAACTGCTGTTGAGTTGGCCTGGCTTGACCCAAGCCGACATTGATTCAGGTCTGTTCTTTGTAGTGGTTCAAATGGTGTTAGATTGGACACTGCCAAGCACAGTGAACGCACAAGCTGAGATGGACAAAGATAGCCGAAGCATGACCCAGGCTGAAAACACGAAGCACAACTTGTGAGCTAAGGTGGAGGCAATTTTGAAGCCACAAAGGCAATGGCATGCCCTGAAATGCAAACTAAGGACTTAGTGATTTTTGTCGCTATGCTCTGACTTTTCTTTACTCCGCAACAAGGAACTGAAACCCAGTGGGGAAGGTTCTACAGCAACAATACCCAGAGTTACAGTGGATATAAAAAGTCTACACACCCCTGTGAAAATGCCAGGTTTTTGTGATGTAGAAGAATGAGACAAAGATAAATCATGTCAGAACTTTTTCCACTTTTAATGTGACCTATAATGTGAAAAATTCAACTGAAAAACAAACTGAAATCTTCGAGGGGGAAAAATGAAAAATAAAAACCTTACAATAACCTGGTTGCATAAGTGTGCACACCCTCTTATAACTGGGGATGTGGCTGTGTTCAGAATTAACCAATCACATTCAAACTCATGTTAAATAGAAATCATTACACACCTGCCATCATTTAAAGTGACTCTGATTAATCACAAATAAAGTTCAGCTGTTCTAGCAGGATTTTCCTGACATTTTCTTAGTTGCATCTCAGAGCAAAAGCCATGGTCCGCAGAGAGCTTCCAAAGCATCAGAGGGATCTCATTGTTGAAAGATATCAGTCAGGAGAAGGGTACAAAATAATTTCCAAAGCATTAGATATACCATGGAACACAGTGATGACAGTCATCATCAAGTGGAGAAAATATGGCACAACAGAGACATAACCAAGAACTGGACGTCCCTCCAAAATTGATGAAAAGACCAGAAGAAAACTGGTCAGGGAGGCTTCCAAGAGGTCTACAGCAACATTAAAGGAACTGCAGGAATTTCTGGCAAGTACTGGCTGTGTGCTACATGTGACAACAATCTCCCGTATTTTTCATTTGAATGGGCTATGGGGTAGGGTGGCAAGACGGAAGCCTTTTCTTACAAAGAAAAACACCCAAGCCTGGCTGAAGTTTGCAAAAACAAACATCAAGTTCCCCAAAAGCATGTGGGAAAATGTGTTATGGTCTGATAAAACCAAGGTTGAACTTTTTGGCCATAATTCCAAAAGGTATGTTTGGCCCAAAAACAACACTGCACATCACCCAAAGAACACCATACCCACAGTGAAGCATGGTGGTGGCAGCATCATGCTTTGGGGCTGTTTTTCTTCAGCTGGAACCGGGGCCTTAGTCAGGGTGGAGGGAATTGTGAACAGTTCCAAATACCAGGCAATTTTGGCACAGAACCTTCAGGCGTCCA